>JAXGGA010010611.1:0-46052 GCA_038373865.1 Uloborus plumipes | reverse complement strand
CAAGAAAAGTATAACAATGGGATTCATTACAGCAGAGATTAACAAAGTTCAGACATCCACAGACCCCCTGCTGAAAATTACTAGCTTTGCGACAACCCCCCCCCCCTCTTGCACAAAAAATATATATATTTGTTACATTTAAACCTTTTTTTTTCTAACCAGCTGCGTGGCCCGGCGATGCACGGGCTTCCTCAGAAATAAAAGCGATGTGAAAGAGCGCATGCTTAACACTCTCCCTAAATGACAAATGAAAAATTTACGGTACAATTTCCCACTAGAATAACGGCACCAAGCTGTTCATTCTTAATCCAAAATGAACAATAAAATTCTAAATCTAATTGTTGTTTTCACATTTTTTAGTAGGAAAAAAATCCCCACTAATAGCAACTATTTCCGTATTGCTCATTTTTCTTGTAAAAATAACAATAACATTCTAAGGGCCGAATTCAAGTGAAACACCATTGCAGTCGCTTCGAGGCGATCGCATATTGCAACCGCTACTGTAAGTCGTATTCAAGTGAATTCGTTTCACTTGAATCCAAATTTTGGAATTTGCGATTGCATTGGTGAGTTGCGATCGTCCATGTTTCACTTGAATTCCTGCCTAAGCGAAAAAGTTGTTTTAGAATTTGGATAGCAGCCAAAACAACTGTTTGCGAAAAATAATTACTTATTAGAATTTTACTCATTAACATATATTTGAAATGGCAACAGAAATAAATAAAAAGTATTGATTAGAATAAAAGAAATGATGAAAAATGTGGTTTTATTAATTATAATTGAAAAAGAAATTCCAACAAAAAACCATCATTAGAACTTAAGAGCACCACATTTTCAAATGGCAACAGAAAAAAAATAAAAGTCTTAATAAAAACAATCGTTAGAACTTTATTTTAATCCGTATTCAAAATGGCAGCGTTTTCTTTTTCTTTGATTTGGAGAAAGTAGTGTTTTTCCTTCAAAAATGACACTAATGTCAAGAGCAATTTAAGAATTTTATTTTTGCAACACTCAAGCCAAAATGGCAACAGATAGAAATCATTAATGAGATTTTTTTCACGAGCCAGACGATCGTCGATTTTCATTAAAAAATTAAACTCCGCTTTTTTTACAGCCCGTATTTTTTTCATTGTGGAGATATCGATTAGTGGTTTTGAAAACCGTAGGAAAGAAGTCGAATGAGACCAAGATCGAGAAGATCCGATAAGTATTTCGCTAGATAGATCTATTTTGAAGTTCTTTATTCAAAATTCGAACGGATCGGAACTTTTTTCCCTCTCAAAAACCACCCTATGATCCTTCCTGGGTGCCCAAGTATCTCCCTGCCAAATTTCGTCCAAATCCGACGTAAACTGTGGATTTGTATAAGGTACACACTTACACACATATATTCTCTGTTTTATTTATACGGATATGCATTTACTTTTTTTAATTTAGTTACTCATTGTTGTGTATATTTTTTAGTATTATTATTTGATTTTTATTACTTAACATTATTATTTTGAGCTATAGAATTAAAACGTCTATTCGAAACTCAATTATGAGTCAACTGTGTATTAAAGTCGAGGGTCCTGGAGGTTTTGCTGCGCCCTTCGCGTATGTAAATCAGAACTCTTTCATTCCCTATAAATATGCTTTCATTTTGAATAAAAATATTCTCTCTCGCCCTTCAGTTTAAACTATTTTTTACGTGTTAGCAGGTTAGAACAGTTGACCCCCTGGCATAAGTTCGCTGACCCCCGGGGGTTCGCTGACCATATTTTGGGAAACTCTGCATTGCAGGAAACATCTCTCGATAAACTGTGATTCAATTTGAGAAATAAATTATCTTTCTAGATTTATCTAAAGTAAGGCTCCTATAAGAGGGGAGCTGACTCATCCGACATTTTGGTTCCAAAACGGTGGGTGTGGAACCACTGGTAGCTGTACTCAAGTCGCATTGAAGAAAAGTGAAAGCTAAGCAAAAATTGTAGCTGCATAGATGATATTTGACTATTTTTGTCTATATGACAAAGACATTTCATAAACTCAGGCTTAAAATAAGTGCAATATGAAAATAGACCCAATTGCATGAAACATTCCAAAATGAACTGTTTTTAAATTCGAGAAATAAGTTATCTTTTTAAATTTTTGGTGCTTTATCCAACTAATCCTAAGTTATTTTACGCCAGAGCAACCAGGTAAAATATTAATGTGTTTCAAATACCTGTAACAAGGGTGGATTCAAGAATGTCTTGGAACCAAAATGTCGGACAAGTAAGCCTGCCCTCTAAAGGAGCTCTAATCTAAAGCGACGTTTACTTTACTAATCACCAATTATTTTATGACGCAACAACCAGGGGTTATAATTACGTATTTACAAGTATTTGAAACAAAGCTGGATCAAAAACTGCAGTTGGTCTTACTACCAGTATCTTATTTTTAGTTTTCTTTTTTATTCGTAATCTGAGACATTGCAATCTCAAAGTGTAAGATGGATTAAAATTACTGAGAATTCTAAGACAAACTACAAATTTTAAGTTCTATTCAGCTGAAATGAAAGCAGAACTAATCGGATTTAACAGAGAATGTAAAACGTTTTTGCATAAAAGCATATTTATACTTCCAGAAACAGCATTTAAAAAGTTTTCTTGTTAATTTATTTGCATTATTATTGGGAGAATTTAAAAAAGAATTTCCAGTACTAGAGCAAGATAAGAAGATTTTGAAAATCTTTTCTCAGCAAAATAGGGTTGTTAGCGTAATGTCTGAAATACATTTTTAATTTCATTTTTTATTTATTGTTTTTTTTTTTTTTTGCTTATGACTGTCAAACTGTTTGCTTAATTTTATGTTGCTCGTATTTTGGCTTCGATTAAGACGAAGGATTAATAATAAGTGGGTTCAAACTGAAGCAAAGTAAGAGGACGTGTACGAAAAAAAGGCTTAGCATTTCTTTTTCATTGAAGGATTTTTTGAGCTTTTAAGCTTTTGTAGAAGCGTAAGAAATCTATTAGAAACAAAAAAAAAAAAATGTTAAAAAATGAAATTAAATGAATAAATATCTAAACTAATTATCATATTTATGCATTTCTTGCTCTGAGAATTCGAACGCTTGTGCAGCAGCTCAACTTTATCCTCCTCCTTCCCTCCACTCGTACCCAAAAAAATTGTATTTTTTGTAACTTGCAAACGTAGTGCATACAAATAAATTTTATGCGAAAATATTTAAAAAATTGAGGCAAAAAGTGTTTTATGATAGAAGTTTAAAGATTATTATTTGATAAAAGAACGCTTTCAGCACTTTTAATGTAGCCCAAAAAAAAAAAAAAAAAAAAACCTAAAAAAAAAAAAAAAAAGAAAATAAATCTATATCTATATATATAAAAGAAAGTCGTGTTAGTTACACTACTTATAACTCAAGAACGGCTGTACAGATATGGCTAAAAATTGGTGGGTAGGTAGCTTAGAGCCAGGAGACGGACATAGGCTATAATTTATGTGTGTCAGTTACATAAATAGAAAAACTGTCTTATTGACTAAGCCTTTTTACTACGCCTTTTTTGACACCTCCAAGGCTGAGCGATATAAAGCACACGTTCTGGCAGCTTCCGGTGCGCAGCAAACAGGTTGTAAGTTAGCGGTGCGTTGAGGGTTATTTGACTTCTTTATGAAGTAAATTATAAACAAACGCGTTATTTCCTGTAAAACTATATGTGATAAGCTGTCAGAAACGATTGTCACTTTAGAGTTTTTACGCTTCTGAGGCTGAGAGGTAGAGAGCGCTTCGTGGGATAGCTCCTGCACTGCAGTTAAAGAGGTTGTTCTTCTCACTGCTATTCTATCTTCTATATATATAAAAGAAAGTCGTGTTAGTTACACTACTTATAACTCAAGAACGGCTGTACAGATATGGCTAAAAATTGGTGGGTAGGTAGCTTAGAGCCAGGAGACGGACATAGGCTATAATTTATGTGTGTCAGTTACATAAATAGAAAAACTGTCTTATTGACTAAGCCTTTTTACTACGCCTTTTTTGACACCTCCATGGCTGAGCGACATAAAGCACACGTTCTGGCAGCTTCCGGTGCGCAGTAAACAGGTTGTAAGTTAGCGGTGCGTTGAGTGTTATTTGACTTTTTTGTGAAATCTATATATATAAAAGAAAGTCGTGTTAGTTACACTACTTATAACTCAAGAACGGCTGTACCGATATAGCTAAAAATTGGTGGGTAGGTAGCTTAGAGCCAGGAGACGGACATAGGCTATAATTTATGTGTGTCAGTTACATAAATAGAAAAACTGTCTTATTGACTAAGCCTTTTTACTAAGCCTTTTTTGACACCTCCATGGCTGAACGACATAAAGCACACGTTCTGGCAGCTTCCGGTGCGCAGCAAACAGGTTGTAAGTTAGCGGTGCGTTGAGTGTTATTTGACTTTTTTGTGAAGTAAATTATAAACAAACTCGTTATTTCCTTTAAAATTATACGTGATAAGCTGTCAGAAACGATTGTCACTTAAGAGTTTTTACGCCTCTAAGGCTGAGAGGTAGAAAGCGCTTGATGGGATAGCTCCTGCACTGCAGTTAAAGAGGTTGTTCTTCTCACTACTATTCTATCTTCTATATATATAAAAGAAAGTCGTGTTAGTTACACTACTTATAACTCAAGAACGGCTGTACCGATATAGCTAAAAATTGATGGGTAGGTAGCTTAGAGCCAGGAGACGGACATAGGCTATAAATTATGTGTGTCAAACAAAACAATAGGCTATAATTTATGTGTGTCAGTTACATAAATAGAAAAACTGTCTTATTGACTGAGCCTTTTTACTAAGCCTTTTTTGACACCTCCATGGCTGAGCGACATAAAGCACACGTTCTGGCAGGTTCCGGAACGCAGTAAACAGGTTGTAAGTTAGCGGTGCGTTGAGTGTTATTTGACTTTTTCGTGAAATAAATTATAAACAAACGCGTTACTTCCCTTGAAATTTATATGTGATAAGCTGTCAGAAACGATTGCTCATTCCTAGGATCCCGATGATCCCAACCGATATGCCGTTTGAATTTAAAAGACTTCAATTTCCGATCCGTCTTGCATTTGTCATGACCTTTAACAAATCACAAGGCCAATCCTTAAAAGTTTGTGGTTTAAATCTAGAATATCACTGTTTTTCCCATGGTCAATCATATGTGGCATGTTTACGGGTCGGAAGACCATCTGCGTTGTTTCTTTTTGCGCCTGATAATAAAACAAAAAATGTTGTGCATCAGAAGGTACTTTAGTGAAGAGCAACCTATGTATTAAAATACAGAATCAATAATGAATGATTAATGTAAGTACTTAATTTTTTTTTTGTTTTTCTAATAATAAAAAACTTAATAAATTCAAAAATTTTCTTATTTATTGCCTTTAAGGCGGAACAGAGTTCGCCGGGTCAGCTAGTATCTATATATATAAAAGAAAGTCGTATTAGTTACACTATTTATAACTCAAGAACGGCTGTACCTATATGGTTAAAAATTGGTTGGTAGGTAGCTTAGAGCCAGGAGACGGACATAGGCTATAATTTATGTGTGTCAGTTACATAAATAGAAAAAATGTCTTATTGACTTCGCCTTTTTACGAAGCCTTTTTTGACACCTCCAAGGCTGAGCGACATAAAGCACACGTTCTGGCAGATTCCGGAGCGCAGTAAGCAGGTTGTAAGTTAGCTGTGCGTTGAGTGTTATTTCACTTTTTTGTGAAATAAATTATAAACAAACGCGTTATTTTCTCTTGAAATTTATATGTGATAAGCTGTCAGAAACGATTGCTCATACCGAGGATCCCGATGATCCCAACCGATATGCCGTTGGAATTTAAAAGACTTAAATTTCCAATCCGTCTTGCATTTGTCATGACCATCAACAAATCACAAGGCCAATCCTTAAAAGTTTGTGGTTTGAATCTAAAACATCACTGTTTCTCCCATAGTCAATATTATATGTGGCATGTTCATGGGTCGGAAGGCCATCTGCGTTGTTTGTTTTTGCGCCTGATAATAAAACAAAAAATGTTGTGTATCGCAAGGTACTTAAGTGAAGAGCAACCTATGAACTGAAATACAGAAACAATAATGAATGATTAATTTAGGCACTTAATTTTTTTTTGTATTTTCTAATAATAAAAAACTTAATAAATTCATTTAAATTTGCTTATTTATTGCCTTTAAGGTGGAATAGAGTTCGCCGGGTCAGCTAGTAAATAAATAAAACTTCAGAAACATATTTTTTTAAATTTTTTGTGTATATTCTTAAAAATTAATGTAAACAGTTATTGACTGAAATCTTAATGATTGTCATTAAAATTATATTTTCTCGCAAGTGCTTGCTTTTCACATAAACGATCAACTAAAACAATTGTGGGCAAGGAATCTATATTAATAAAAATTATGTATAATAAATTAAAATCTAAGTTGACAGAAAAACCGTTTGATGAAATATTTTTTAAGGAAATCCGCGGCTTCCAGAGAGGTATATAAAATAGAAAACATGTAAAAAAGTAAAACACTTTTTATATAGTTTTATGTATGTGGAACTGAAATATCACATTTCATAAAGTTCTAAGATTTGAGTCGAAGCATTATAAAGCACATTGTAAAAAATGAATGTTGTTTTTACAGTATAATACAGGTAATTTTATAATAATAAAGTGTAAAATTACTATTTTTACAGTAGTAAACTGTAAAATTGCTAATTTTACAGTAATAAACTCTAAAATTGATAATTAAAGTTTATTACCATTGCATTTTACAGTTTCCAACAGGAACCTCTGCTTCCACTATTATACTGTTGTCTTTACAGTATAATACAGCTAAATTTTACGGCAATTAACTGTAAAATTACTAACTTTACAGAAAAAAACTGTAAAATTGCCAGTTTTAGTTTATCACTGTGCATTTTACAGCTTTAAATTAGAACCTCGGCTGCCAGTATTATACCGTAAAAACAAGTTCATTTTTTGCATTGCATGTAGCCCTAAGATTCAACTCTAAGCATAACCTTTCAATATTCTAAAGTTATCGAACTTCCAACTTTGGATTTCCAGCCTTGGAGGACGGAGCAAAGTGCCCCGGGGATAACAAGATTCGAAAGTTTCATATCATTTAATCCGAAGCCAAGTTCTTCAACTGGAAGGTAATTGAGTTCCTTAGATATTTTTCGTTTTTTTTTTTCTTTCCTCGAAGTAGCGAGGAGCTATTCTGGAAGTTCGAAAGAATTCCATGAACTGAGAAAATCCCGTTCTTGTATCAAAGTGATCGTTCTGATTCTTTGGACAGTCAGTGGTGTATAACTGGGGGAGGGGGGGGGGTGAAATTTTACGATAATTTTCCACTTACAGAATTGTTTTTAGTAGATTTCTTTTCACCTTCCCCATAGCCTTACAAATTATGAGTTAAAACAAATCTTCTAAGATTTTAATTTAAAAAAAATCCTGACAGGAAGCCCCCAAACCTTCAGTTTAAACGCCAAAAATGAGCTCCAGTTGCATTTTTAGGACTTTATCAGTTTCAAAAATATTACGAGAGTGAGACTCCGCGAATTAACTCCCTGAAGAAAATAACTAACAAGAGCTTTTTAATATTTCAACTTCGAAAAGTATCGGAAAAAGAAGTACCACTTTCCGTAAGTTCATCAACAAAAGGCCTAGGTCTGCATTTTTAAGACTCAAGTCTGTGAAATTTTACTAGAAATAGCCCTATTGTACATCTCCAAAAACAGTTTCAAAGTTTTTAAGATTTTAGTTTCCAAAAATTTTGAGGCCACTTTCACTAACAGCACTAAAATTGCATGAAATTAAGTGTGAAATTATTAGTTTAAGTAAATTAAGTTTAATTCGAGATTTCAATTTTGAAGCATTGAGAGGGCACAGCCCTATAATCTTCCTGTTAATTTAACAAAGATGACCTAAAAATGCATTTCTAGGCTTTATCAGTTTCAGAATACTGCCTATATAGAATCTCTTATCTGACCATTCCTTAGTCTTGCATCAATAACTAGCGGTCTTGCCCGAGATAAAAAAAATAAAAGGTCGTTTAGTTTGCATCTATATTTACAGATAACTTCTATTATGCTTGTAGTAATATTGTTTTTTAAGATCGTTTCGTTTCGTGCTATATGCCCAGGTTTTTGATGAGGACTACAATCTAGTGTTTTGCCTCTATTACACATGAATTTTTTTACATATATCTTGTACTGACAATGTATGAAGGAGTTACATCACAAAGGAAGGAAAGTACATCCGGAGCGAGGGTGGGAGTCGGACCCACTGTCTCAGAGTTATCGGCTACACGCCTTAGACCGCTCGGCCACTGAGACCCCTGTTTTTTAAGATCTCCATATAGTACATAGTTTCAACTGATTTGAAAAATTTCCACATGAGACTACCAGGAAATTTCCCTGAACTGTAACTTTTGAACGCAAAAGAATACAAAACTATGCTTGTGTACTTGTTGCTCATTCATGCACGCTTGTCAATGAATTTGGAACATTATTTTCGGCTTCAATACTTCAGTTTTGAAACAATTTCCTTCATCCCTTTAGTGCACTAAAGACGATCTTAATCTGAATTTTAAAACTCCAGTTTTAATTCTTTTAAAAATAAGCCGCTTTCCCGGTTGTTTTCACATCAACAAGCAGTTTAAACATTTGAGTACTTCAGTTTGCTTAAATGTCAAGAGAAAAGCCCATACCCTCAAAAATTGCCTGAAATTACATTTTAAAATTCTTGTTGCCACATTTTCGACGAAGAACACCCCTCCTCTTATTTTTACATTGTCCAAATGTTTGTAAGACTTCAGGTTTGGATAATTTCCAGGAAACTCTCCCATACGCGTCCAACATGACCAAAACATGTCTTAAATGTTTCTTTTTGGTCCCAATTTTCGAAAAATTAAAGCGCATTAATGATTTACGAAACTCTTAGCCCTCGGTAGGATTTGAACCTAGTTATGCACAACTGGACAGCAGGTTCTTCTCTAGTAGCGTTGAACTTTACGAAAAAATTGCAAATTATTCTGATACTAGAAACCTTTATAGGCAAGTGCAAAGATTCCTAGATATTTTGTAGTAGTACAGTTTTTCTTTTCACAGTGATGTGATGAAAGAAATTTAATAAACTCTTTCAGTGCAAAAAAAAAAAAAAAAAAAAATCTTTCAAATAGCATAAACGTTAAGGGATGTGGGAATTTTTGCTACTTGTTCGGTAAAATATGGGAAATGTTTTCTAAAAATTTAATTAAAAAAGCTAATTTGAAATTGAACAAAAAGGCTTTGAGGACGAAGGGTTAAAATTGACTTCTCTTTTGATGTATTCCTCCAAATAAAAAGGCTCCCTAAATAATATTTTTTTTTGCAACTACAGAACAAATTACACACATAGTTCAAAATCGTTAAGAAGGAAATATTTACAACAGACAGAAAAATTGCATCCAGAGTTACAGCATTTTAATTTTTTCCTCCCTCGGAGCAAAATTTTTTTGTTTAGTAACAAAAATGAAAGAAACCTCAATTCTATATTGCTTGAACCGAAATTATACATCAGAGAAAACATTATATTTCATACACTGACATTTTAATGTTAGCAATTTTTCATCAATTTACCCAAAAGCCAAGAATTTGAAACAAAATAGTAATAATCTAAGATCTCTAACTGAAAACCCAAGATTTGGGGGTAAAACCCGTGCTTTGCAAGTCTTGATACGAAGACCATGTCTAACCACAGCACAACACATCCGACATTTTTCGAAAAATTTGCAAAGTAATTTCCTCTACTCATAACACTTCTATGAACACTGAAATAAAATCTCCATTTTATAGAGCTTTTAACTTAAACAGTCGTTCACAAAACTCACTTCAAATTGCTTATTCAACTCTAATTCTTAACAAAAACCATTTATCGCTTCAGAAATTTTTAACACACAATACTTTCCTAGATAATGATCGGATAATTTCATTAATGTTTCCGTTTTTTTCTAAGATAAAAACCTTTTCCTCAATTAAAATAAAGATTTAGAGGATAAGTAAAAAAGCTTTCTTCAAAGGTCTCGTAACAGACAGGGTTCTAAATTTGACGAAAGAGCTTTGGCAGACACCCCCCACCCCCATTAATTTTTTCTTACTTAGTTCTAATATAAAGTCCAATTAAATCCAGCTTCCTTTTTTTCATTGAATTAGCTTTAATAGTGAATTATTCCATTATTCCAAAATGAAATGACTTGGAAAAATTTTAGTGGCATGTATAACTTTTACAATTTTGAAATGAATAGAACATTTTGTAGCGCTGAATGAGTTCTTACCTTAATGGAATATTTTATTTCCTGACATTGCTAGATCTCTCTGAAAAGTCATGATTATCTTGTCTTTTTATTGCATGATGATTCTTTTAACTATGCTCATTAAATTTGATTATGACACTTAAACTATACTAAACCGAAAATAAAATCTCATTAATACATGCATGAAATATAATAATACTTAACATATATAAGAATCGCAGTATTATGCAGGGCGAATTTCAACACTTGACATAAACTTAAAGGGGTAGTAGAAAACATCCAAACTAGTAAGAATGTATGGCAACGGCAAGATACGGTCGCATGCGCAATGCCAAAATGCACTATTTTATATTTCAAAACAATACGAGTTACTTGCGATAGAGACACTACGTACGTGGCCCATTATCTCTTATCATCATTTGATGAAGATAAAAACACCATAGAAATGTATTTCATTCTGTGCTCTAGAGAGGTCTTCATTCAAAATTGTCATCATTACGATTACTATTTCCCTTTCATTAATAACTAACATACATAAGAATCGCAGTATTATACAAGGTGAATCTAAACACTTGGCATAAACTTAAAGTGGTGATAGAAAACATCTAAGCAAGCAAATATGGTCGCATGCGCAATGCCGAAGTGCTGCATGCACACGGAGCAAATAATTGATGGGTGTGAAGCAGATCGCTTATACTCAAAATTTAAGTTTTTGACAAAGGTTTAAACCAGCTGCTGACATTTGCGCCCATCTGCTGTATTCCACGTAATGACTTGCAATTTCCTTGCAATGACAACTCACCTTCCGTCGTAATAACGAACCACGCTGCTAAGCTTTCGCCGATTACTGAGTTGTTGTTTGCGACTCAGGGATTTCAGCTAAAGATTGCAGCTTTAAACAACACAAATCTCATTCTTAATTGAAAACCTAAATTAAATTTATTATTAAAAAAAGGGACCAAAGCACAGATTAACATAGTTTGGAAACAAGTAAAACTCTTAGAATCTCTCACAATGTTCTCTAATTTTTATTCTCGAGCAGTTTTTTTTTCAAAAATTACCACAAGTGTGGAAACGCAGTTTGTTTCCATTTATCCCACGTTTCCTTTCATACCAGCAAACCGTACTTGTTTTTAATGTACTCAAAAATTTATATTCTTAGAAGTCTTTCAACTTTTATTATAAGCACATTATTTTACAAAATATGTCTCAAGAATTAAATTCATTCTATTTATTCCATAAAGTTTTGAAGCTCCTTTGTTATTAAAAAGGAACGCCTTCTCGTCTGAGAAACAAACAATGCAAACAATGCTTCATGACTTTGAGAGGCTTATTTAGTATTAGATAAATTCTCATTGAATGTTATGAACTATCTTTCATAACATATTGAGATATTTTCTAAATTTGAAGTTTATAAAATAGGGAGTATCTAATGAATATTGCGAAATTCCTTCCCAAGGAATATGTTCAATCTTCATTGTTTCACTGTAATTAACTAAATGCATTTCTTTTGATTTTGCGTGAGATTGTTTCGGCTAAGGAATTTAAATTCTTAAAGCTTATGTTGTTTATTTTGTAAGTTTTGAATCAGTCCTAAAAGTACACTTGATTCTAGAAAATAATTCGATAACAATTTATCGATGAAGAGGAAGGAAGGTAAAGTTTTAAATAAAAGGGAAAAACAGTATTTTATTTTCTGAAATAGTTTTTAAACTGTAAGTAGGAAAAAAAAGTTAAATGAAAGAAAAAATGTTGGAGGTTATAAAGAAGAGATTCTGAAATGTATTGATATCACAAGTGTTTTTTTTTTTTTTTATACTGCTGTTTGTAAAAAATTGCAACACCACGAAGGAGCCATCGATTCAGTGGCCTGTTATGTTCAGTGAAAGATGACAGAGATCCTTTTGCTACCGCAAGAGTTTACGAGATCCCAAGATCCTGCGGATCGGGCTATATTGAAACGACGAAAAACGCGTTTGTTCAAGAATCACATTAGAGAAATTGCAGTCTGGAAAACACTGATAAGTTATCAATCGCAGAACACACTTTTAGTGGTGGGTGGTCCATGGCATTGAATTCAAAGAAGCCCTAATTACTTTTAAGGGAAAAATGGCGTCCCCTTAAAAGAAGACACAAGTTACCTTAGCAGCATCATCTCATCAGCCGATGATCGGCCAATCATCGAAACCCGATGAAATTCTCATCGGCCGATGATCCAATATGTCTCATCGGCCAAACAGAATCCGAGCAGCGAAATCCGATGACTTTTTCCGGAAATACGATGAGATTTGGAGCAATTTACGAGCCCCGTGCCGATGAATTTCATCGGAAAACTTGATCGGAAGGATATCGCTTTCCGATGAAAAGTAGCTCATCAAAAACCGTACTCGGGTACTGATCGGAACGATGTCATCGTGCGTTACGGGATAAGTTTATGAGGAGTTCGATGATCGGCCGAGTAAAATTCGATGAGTTGATGCTACTTGGGTACTGTCTGATTTTCTTAGGTAAAACCTTCCGCGTATTTACGCATACGTCAGGTCTTCTCTGATCTTACCAAAATAGGGGTGAGAAGTAAGATAACAATAAAGGGAAGAATAATTAGAAGCATTTTGAGCCGTATGAAACAGCGTAGACCGATGCTAATTTCAAATACATTGTTCAGTTGAACATGTCAAAAGAATAGCAAGTTTTGAATTAAAAACTTCGGAAAGTTCTCATTCGCAACTCATCACCCCTTTTTTAAGTGGAATGGCTCCCGAGTGCTAGGCGCGGTTTTCACAGGCGGACAGTAATCTCTGGCAAGTAATGTAGAACACAAATACGTAATAACAGTGCAAAGAATGTTTCGAACAGGTGGACTTCTTTTAAAAAGTTTTCGAAATATTCTTTGCGCTTTTATTCCCGATTAGTATTCTGCACTGCACACCAGAGAACGGTTTTTATCTTCTCCTACGGAGACGCCATTTCCACTTTGTCCTCATAAAAATCGTAGGTATGTCAGACGCAACGGAAAAAAAAAAATCCCGGGAAACTTAAGGAATTCAGCTGCCAAACTTTGCCAATATGAAATACGTAGCATGTAAAGCATTTTTTTTAATCGACTGCTCAAATTGGAAACATTTCGAACACCCTGTATTTTTCAATTTAAAATGGAATTCAATACCATGTTGGTAAAACTGTGTGCCATGCAAAAACTACTACACAGTAATACCGAAGGTTTAAGTAAAGAACAGGGTCTTAAATTTTTAGAGAATTAAACCATTTATGCCTTTTAGTAGTTACATATTTATTTTCCTACTCACACTTATATTCTGATGCGCTGTTCTGAACTCCCCTAAATATTGTTACAAATCTTGTAAATAGTTGTGGTTTTTCCTGCCTTGCTTTATTTTCATTAGTTTTGGTTTTATCTGGCGACATGTTGCAAATGTATCTGAAGATATCACTTTTATCACTTGTATACCGGCCCTGTAACACTTTGTAGTTTTTACACTTGCCCTAACTTTGATAAGCATGAAGACATTTTTCGCTCGGAGTGATTTTTCTTTTTATTTGCTGGAGCTTTCGTGAATGAATTGTTCAAGTTATGAATGATTTGGAACACTCCGGATTTTGCTGGAACATTGTCGAAATTACGTTTCGAGTATAAATAGCTGGCCTTGAACACAGTCAGTCAGTTTTTCTCAGATGGGATTTCTGAGATGCTCGTTTTCGTTCGCTTGGCGAATGGTTGTTTTGCTTTTGTAATTGCTTAATTACTGTTCACTTTAGATACGTGGTGCTAAATTACTGTTGAGGGTACAGTGTACTGTTTTGCTACCTAATTGCTGGATGTTTAGCAATTGTTTCCTGCTCCTATTGTAAATAAGTGTACATACTTGTAAATAAATTTATAGTTATTTCCTCAAGATTGGAATGCTCATTTAAGAAAGTTGAAGGTACTACGGACTCGTTACAATTTTGGCGCCCAACGTGGGGCATCTTCAAGGACTTTCTTGGAATTACCTGTGAACTCGGACTTTTCTTCCTAAGGACTTTTTGACTTCAGAATTTTATGGTGATTACTCGAGCAATGGAGGAACAACTAACAAAACTCCTTGATGCTATCAACGCTGTTAAGAATGATATGGCGATCATGGCTACTAATCAAGAACAGTTAAAAATGATCTGGCTACTAATCAAGAACAATTAAAGAGTGATTTAACCGCTAGCATAACTTCAAGTCAAGAAGAAATCAAGAATGATATGGCGACTCTGGCTACTAATCAAGAACAATTAAAAAGTGATTTAACCGCGAGCATAACTTCAAGTCAAGAAGAAATTAAGTGCGATCTAACGTCGATGAAAAGTTTGGTGGAAAATAAATTTGCCAATATGGAAAATAAAGTGGAGGCTATAGAAGAAAAAGTTGACAGCGTTGAGAATCGAATCACCACAGTAGAAAACCATGTGGAAAAGAAAATTAAAGAACTTGAATCAAAGTTATCAGCATCCTGCAACAACTCAGACGGTGTTGAGAATCGAATCACCAAAGTAGAGAATCACGTGGAAAAGAAAATTAAAGAACTTGAATCAAAGTTATCAGCATCCTACAACAACTCAAGTGACTGTGTAGCTGCAGCTGGGACTTCTCGTCCATCCATTAAACTGGCCACATTTGACGGGAAGACCTCGTGGAATATTTACAAGAAGCAGTTCCTCATCGTTGCAGAAGCAAACTCCTGGGACTCTTCCACGAAAGCCTGTCAACTTGCAGCCTCGCTGAGAGGGGATGCAGCTGAAATACTACAGACCTTCCCAGAGGACAAGCTCTGTGACTTCGAAGCCTTATCATCGGCCTTGGAGCTTCGCTTTGGCGAAGTATGCCAAAAAGAATTCAGCCAACTCCAGCTGAAATCCCGACTCCAGAGGGATGGAGAGACTTTTTGCAAGTGTTTGCAGCAGACGTTGAGAGGCTTTCCCATCTCGCCTTCTCGAACTGTCCTTTGGATGTTCGCGATAGCCTGGCCCTGAACTACTTCATAGACGGAGTGCGAAGTCCAGAAGTCCAGACGGCTCTCCGGATGGCGGACATCAAAGATCTTAAATCCGGTGTGGTCTACGCAATGAAGTTCGAGGCTGCACAGCAAACATCCCGCAAGGATCGCCATTCAATCAGGGGCGTGGAAGTGAGTGCCCAGGATTCGAACTCAACTCGTCTCTCGGAAATTGAGCGACAAATCAAAGAAATCTCGGGGATCCTGAAGAAGGCTCACAAAGACCAAAGTGGACAACCACTGAAGTGCTGGAAATGTGGCGGTGAGGGCCACGTGCGAAAGAACTGCGAAGCTCGCCCAGAAAGAAAGACGGCTCCCAAAGTTTTCCAGATTTCCCCAAGAACTGGCGGTTGCAACGGACTGTTCATTTACGCATATGTGAATGGATTTCCCTGCGAAATGATTGTGGACACAGGAGCCAACGTTACCATCATTAGGACTGATGTGGCTCGTCAATTTGGACTCAAGATCTTGTGGACGCCGCCATGCGTTACTCTCCAAACTGTGACAGGTGACAAAATCGAGATTGAAGGAAAAGTGAACTTAGAAATAATGTTCGGGAGCGCCACTTACCATCACACGGCATTCGTCGCTGACATTACAGATCCCTTCATTCTCGGACTGGACTTTTTGAGAAAATTTGATTTTTCTATCGACTTTAAAAATAATGAGCTGCACTCGACGAGGGAAGACATAGCAATTTTCAACACCGAAAATAACTTAAAATCCGCTCATCAAATAATAGCCCAAACAGATTTATCGATTCCCTCTAGATCAGAAGTACTAATACCTGGCTCCCTCAAGGAAAACAACAGCTTTAAATTCGGCCTCATTGAATATCCTAACCAGAGTAATAGCCCAAAAGGAGTACTAGTGGCATCTACGCTTGTGGACCTTTCAAGGAATGCAGTTCCTGTGAGAGTCGCCAATGTGAGTGAAAGACCGAGGAATATTAAGAAAGGAGAAGTGTTGGCAACTTGTACTCCCGTAAACTGCATCATCAGAAGAATTGATTCCTCCGAGACTGTGTCTTCCGAGTCCTTGACTTCGAAATTAATTGGGAGTGCACCATTATCGAAGGATCAAAGATACGCTGCGGAAAAATTGGTGGACGACTTCAAGCAAGTGTTTTCATCTACACCCGAAAATGTTGGTCGCACGAGTTTAGCGCAGCATAGGATCGACACTGGAGATCATCCCCCTATCAAGCAGCATCCAATACGACTACCGTTCGCCAAGAAGGAAGAGGTTGAGATCCTCGTAAAAGAGATGCAGGAGAATGACGTCATCGAACCCTCATCCAGTCCTTGGGCATCCCCTATCGTCTTGGTCCGAAAGAAAGACGGCTCCACCAGATTTTGTGTTGACTACCGACGCCTGAATGACATCACCAAGAAGGACAGTTACCCTCTTCCGCGGATCGATGACACTCTGGACACCCTTTCCGGACACAAGTGGTTTTCGACCCTGGATTTAAAGGGCGGCTACTGGCAGGTGGAGATACACCCCGACGACCGAGAGAAGACGGCGTTTACAACCGGACAAGGCTTGTGGCAGTTTAAAGTGATGCCCTTCGGCCTCTGCAATGCACCAGCCACGTTCGAGCGTCTTATGGAATCAGTGTTAAGAGGACTCTTATGAATCCTGTCTTGTCTACTTGGACGACATCATCATCGTAGGACGCAGTTTTGAGGAACATTTGGCTAATCTTAGGAAGGTGCTGCAAAAGCTTAAGGAAGCCAACCTGAAGTTAAGCCCCAACAAATGTAATTTGTTCCGTCGGGAGGGGAACTACCTTGGTCACATTATCTCTTCTGATGGTGTGCGAACAGATCCGGATAAGGTATCCGCAGTCAAGAATTGGAGCCGCCCCGAAAATGTTCATCAGCTGCGAAGTTTCCTGGGGCTCTGCACGTACAACAGGAAGTTTGTGAAGAATTTTTCCAACATTGCACGACCTTTGCATAAGCTGACGGAGAGCAAACAAAAATTTGAATGGTCCAAAGAATGCGAGGATGCATTTCTACAGCTGAAGGAGGCTTTAACATCAACGCCTATTCTCTCTTATCCTCAGCCTGAAAAATCCTTCATACTTGACACTGATGCGAGCCACGAGAGCGTTGGAGCTGTTTTATCTCAAGAAATAGACGGTAACGAACATGTCATCGCCTACTGGAGCAAATGCTTATCCAAGTCGGAGCGAAATTATTGTGTCACGAGAAAGGAATTGCTCGCCATAGTTAAAGCTGTAGAACATTTCCATCATTACCTCTACGGCCGTAAATTCCTGCTCCGGACTGATCATGCCTCTTTAACTTGGCTGTTGAATTTCAAGAATCCAGAGGGCCAGGTAGCCAGGTGGATACAGAGGCTCCAGGAATATGACATCGAGATTAAGCACCGAAAAGGTTTGTCACACGGTAATGCAGACGCATTATCAAGAAGACCTTGTTCCGAGAACTGCCATTATTGCTCCCGAATAGAGAAACAGTACGGGACGACAATCCCTACTGCCTGTCAAGTTACTGCTACTTCATCATCTTCAGATCCTGATCCATGGAGTGACGACCAAGTAAGAAAAGATCAGCTTGAAGACCCAGACCTAAAGCCTATCATAGAGTTAATGGAAAAGGACAGTCGGCGACCTAGTTGGCAAGACGTTTCTATCTACAGTCCTGCAACGAAAAGATACTGGGCTCTATGGAAATCTCTCCAGTTGCGAAATGGCGTCCTGTATCGGAAATGGGAATCTGACGATGGTAAAGCATTCAAATGGCAGTTACTCCTTCCCAGATCAAGAATTCCAGACGTTCTAAAGGAGTTGCACAGTAGTCCGACTGGAGGACATTTTGGTGTCTTGAAAACCCTCTGCAAGGTTCGAGAGCGCTTCTTCTGGAGCAAGGCGAAGGATGACGTAGAGAAGTGGTGCCATTCTTGTGACGCCTGTGCTGCCCGTAAAGGACCGAAGAGAAGAAGCCGCGGGAAGCTACATCTTTACAACGTAGGAGCTCCTTTCGAACGAATCGGGATCGACATTCTTGGTCCTCTACCGAAAACTACTGATGGGAACAAATACATCCTCGTTTCCATTGACTACTTCACCAAATGGCCCGAAGCATATTCCATTCCGGATCAAGAAGCTACCACTGTAGCAGAGACTCTAGTCCAGCATTGGATCTCGAGATATGGGACACCTTTGCAGATCCATTCCGATCAGGGAAGAAACTTCATCTCTGCTGTGTTTAAGGGCCTATGTAAAATCCTCAAAATTGAGAAAACTCGAACGACACCACTACACCCACAATCGGACGGCATGGTGGAGAGATTCAACAGGACAATCCTTAATAATCTCTCGCTTATGGTCTCCAAAAATCAACAGGATTGGGACAAGAAACTTCCTCTGTTCCTGCTGGCCTACCGCAGTGCTGTCCACGAGACCACCGGATATTCCCCATCACAGATGCTCTTCGGCCGAGAGCTTCGGCTGCCTTGTGATCTCGTCTTCGGTCTCCCTCCAGATGCGCCTTCATCGCCTGAGGAGTACGTCCAGGATCTCCAGGCCCGGTTGGAAGACGTTCATCACTTCGCACGGGAGCGAATCAACATCGCGACGGAGAAAATGAAGACCCGATACGACACAAGGTCCACTGGCCATGACTTTCAAGAAGGTGACAAGGTGTGGCTATGGAATCCCATCCGACGTAAAGGTCTATCACCCAAATTGCAGTCGCATTGGGATGGACCCTACACAGTCCTCCACCGGCTGAACGACGTCGTAGTGAGGATCCAGAAGTCATCACATTCAAAACCTAGGGTTGTACATTATGATCGGCTAGCCCCATACTATGGCCATAGTTCGTAAAATAAATCTTCAGCTACCATGGTAATTTGTTTGTAAATTTTGTAAATAACTTTTGCCTTTAATTGTTTGTAATATTACTTTATCAATGTTATTATTTCTTTCATGTTCTCATTGTTATTGTTTATCATGTTTATGATTGGTCATCACGTAATGTGTGCATCTGTAAATTTTCCCTTGCTTCCTTTCTGGGGATTGTACTGCCCGGGACGTGCAGTCCTTAGGAAGGGGGCAATGTTACAAATCTTGTAAATAGTTGTGGTTTTTCCTGCCTTGCTTTATTTTCATTAGTTTTGGTTTTATCTGGCGACATGTTGCAAATGTATCTGAAGATATCACTTTTATCATCTGTATACCGGCCCTGAAACACTTTGTAGTTTTTACACTTGCCCTAACTTTGATAAGCGTGAAGACATTTTCGCGTGGTTTTTCTTTTTATCACTAGAATTTGTGAATGGATTGTTCAAGTTATGAATGAAACAAAATATTCCGGGTTTTTCTAGAATATTGTGGACATTTCTTTCCGTGTATAAATAGCTGGCCTTGAACACAAGTCAGTCAGTTTTTCTCAGATGGGATTTCTGAGATGCTCGTTTTCGTTCGCTTGGCGAATGGTTGTTTTGCTTTTGTAATTGCTTAATTACTGTTCACGTTTGATACGTGGTGCTGAATTACTGTTGAGAGTACAGTGTACTGTTTGCTGCCTAATTGCTGGATGTTTAGCAATTGTTTCCTGCTCTTATTGCTAAATAGTGTACATACTTGTAAATAAATTTATAGTTACTTCCTCAAGATTGGAATGCTCATTTGAAGAAAGTTGAAGGTGCAACGGACTCGTTACAATATGTATAAATGTATATAATAGTTTTTGTTAGAAATAGTAATAAAAAGAACGAATAGTACCAAAACTTCACAACTTTATCGCGGGAAAATATTGAGTAAAAAACTAAAGTGCATAACTATTTCTTTTTATTTTATGATAAAATATTTTGTTTCACTCCGATAATATATTTTTTTTTTCAAAAACAATTTCTTCTCTTCATCGCTATGAAAAAATTCCCCTTCTCGGTGTGCTAAAACTAGTTATTTTAGTGATATTTTTCTTATATAAAAAAGAACAAACAGAGTATTAAAATAGCAAACTCAAACTTCCTGCGAACATTGGTGCATTTTGATGCCCTGAAGGTATTAAGTTCCATGAAATTGATTTTTTTTCCTATCTTAAAACTCTAGATGCTAAAATGAAATTTCATGGGAGGAAGTTTTTTTTCCTCTTCTTGAAACTGTTTCTGAATTTTTCCCTTTGGCCTAGAACTGAGTAAAGAACGATTATTATTTTATTAAAAGGTTGAAAGATATCGGCTCTTAATATTTTAGAAAGTATTTAAAAGCGTCAACATACTTGAAGAATGAAAGTTTTAAATATGTTTTATAATGTACCTAGAGCATAACACGAGCTCTTAGAAATAACTTCAAATATGTTTACTTTTACATTTTTTTAAAAGTTCAGGAAAGAAGATTAAGTCTTCTTTCAGATATATGTTTTTATTAGCATATTTTATACATATACTGCAAATATTCAGACACTCTTTGAAAACAGACACTTGTTATTTTTTTTAGAGCACTTAGAAGCACCCTTTTTGAAAGTTTTCGAAACACTTCTGAAAATTATTCTCAGAGCACTTCTTGGGTTCAGAACATCTTTTAAACATTTCTGGGAACCCATTTAAGATTTCTTTTTTGAACACTCACACACGTCCGATTTTTAGAACACTTTGTAGCACTTATTTTGAAATATTTTTATATTTATGGAACTCTCATCTTTTTCCAAATATATTGTAATTTTTCTTCGCTTTTGCTATTAATTTTACATCAATTTTGTGCGGCAGACATCTACAGCCGGAAAGTCCATTGTCCAATCTTTTACCAGAAACGAAAGTCCTTTATTGTTACCTATAGATATCGATTCGTAGCAATAAAATTTCAAATAGTATCATATTGAGAAGTTCTATGGATTGGCAGTTAAAACAAACTGTTAAAAAGTAGTTAAAAAAAACTGTCTGCAAGCAAAAACTTTACTGTGGTGCAAACGGGGTAATTGCATGTTTTTTCCTCGTTCTAGGTGTGTATGCTATCAGAATCGCCACTCATACTAAGTCTACGCTCATTTTCAATGAGGACGAAACCACCTGCATTACTGTCTAACTTGGGTACTGCTGGCACCATTCAAAACTCCCTCTTCAAGGGACTGTCCCGATTTTTGAAACATTGTCCCGCGTCCCGGGGAACCTTGATACAGTACGGCTAAAGTCCCGTATTCTAGCAAAGCACAACATTTTACAAAAAAAAAAAAAAAAAAAAAAAAACATTATTTTCAGCAAAATTAAGTTAAAAAAAAATATATATATATATATAATGATAAGAAAATTTGTCAAATTATGTTTTTCTGTTCTGTAGTGTAATGTAAGTATCTAATTCCTTAGAAAAGGAATTATTGTGACTATCAATTCAACAACGTTCATCGTAAAAATATTGTAGCTCCTTGTAAATGACTTTATTAAGCCTTATTAAAATCCCTCTAAAATTCTTCCTTGTGAAAAAAAATATAAATGTTCAGCTACTTATTAGTCACTAGATATTTATCTTTTGAAATTATACTTGCTTCGCTTTTACTCTAAAAGATATAACTAAATGTTATTCCATTTAGCAAACAAATGCATCTTTTAAAAATATAAAGATACATCATTTTCACAATGACCGGCAGACATATCAATTGCAATGAACTTTATGGCAACTTTAAACACATCAAAACTTGGAAAGAATTATTACAGCAGTAAAATTAAGTAGCAAATATGATTTAAACAAGAAGTTCTGTCAAGAACTAAACGATCCTACTTTCCCGTACATCGACATCGGCATTCTCGCATCTGATCATTATTCTCTTGATTATCTGAAACTGAAAATTATGTCAAACATACCTTTTCAGCACATAGAGCTGATTTCGAAAAGCAAAATATACCCCTCTCATCTGATGAAATAGACACGTAAAAAGTAATTAACGAATAAATAAAGCTTTGTCGCACCTTTTAAAGAGTGCAACTGTTACAGTTCCCTCCGTAGAAAAAATCATCCATTGTTTTCAAAAAAAAAAAATAATAATAATAATAAAATAAATAAATAAATAAATAAAAGTACAAAGAGTATCAAAACGTATTTTATCAAAGAAAGAAAAAAAAAGAAAAAAAAAACTCGTCCGTTAATAAAATGTCTCGAATTTCACTTTTAATCGGTTGCCAGTTGTTAAATATAAATAAAGAATAAACTGTTCTCGTAAATGAAAAATTTTTGTTACAAAAAAAATCGTCTGTTAAAAAAAAAAATAATAATAATAATAAATAAAATAAAACAAATGAATAAATAAACAAAAAATCGTCTGCACAGTCAGTCATTTTTTTTTCTGAGCCTGCATTTCCGCCACGTTTGCGGAGTCGGAGTCGGAATCAAAGTCCTCACAGAAGATTACTCAGAAAAGTACTTTACAAACACTATTTATCAAAACCATTTTCTTACAAAGTTAGTTTGAAGGAAATCCGACTTTAAGTTCAGAATCAACATTCAACTTAAATTCCCCGTAGAAGCTAATGTTAATTTTTTTTCTGAACGGTTCAATATTGAACGAAAAATTGTTCAAATCAAAAAGTGAAATATGGAAATGTATGGGAAAGCCTCTCCGAGATCTTTCAAACAAAAAAAAGTTTATTCCATTCAGACGGTTCACTCAAAAGTTATTAGGTGGGGAAAGGTTGTTTGAACGGTTCAATGTTGAACGAAAAAATGCTCAAATGGAAAATTTAAATAGGGTAATGAAGTATCCTTGCTGAGATCCTTCGAACAAAAAAAAGTTTGTTCAAATCGGATTATTCACTCAAAAGTTAGCATCGCGGGACAGGTTGTTTGAACGGTTCAAAGTTGAACCAAAAACTGTTCAAATCGAAAAATCAAATATGGGAATGAGCTGTACTCGCCGAGATCTTTCGAACAAAAAAAAGTTTATTCCATTCGGACTGTTCACTCAAAAGTTATTAGGTGGGGAAAGGTTACTTGAATGGTTCAATGTTGAACCAAAAATGTTCAAATTGAAAATTTAAATACGGTAATAAAGTATCCTTCCCGAGATGCTTCGAACAAAAAAAAATTTGTTTAAATCGGACTGTTCATTCAAAAGTTATTAGGGGTGACAGCTTGTTTGAACGGTTCAATGTTGAACGAAAAATTGTTCAAATCGAAAATGTAGATACGGGAATGAAGTATCCTTGAAAAGATCTTTCGAACAAAAAAAAGTTTGTTCAAATCGGACTGTTCACTCAAAAGTTAGCATCGCGGGACCGGTTGTTTGAACGGTTCAAAGTTGAACCAAAAATTGTTCAAATCGAAAAATCAAATTTTGGAATGAGCTGTACTCGCCGAGATCTTTCCAACAAAAAAAAGTTTGTCCAAATCGGAATGTTCATTCAAAAGTTATTAGGGGGGGGGACAGACAGACCGACAGACCGACTGACCGACCGACAGACCGACGCACAAATTCCCCATCTCAATACCCTACTTTCAAATTTTTAATTTTTCGATATTCATTTTACCTTTTTATTTTTTTAACTTGGCGATATTTTTTCGACTTGGCGATATTTTTTTAACTCGGCGATATTTTTTGGACTTGGCGATATTTTTTAGATGCATTAAGCTACTTTTAATACTTTTTTCGTCTTTGTTTTGTTTTTAACGGGAAAGTAGGCTAAAAAAAAAGAACTTTCCGTCGCTACGTTAGAATAATTATTTTGCTATAATATTGAAAAAACGGAACAGTCCCCAAACAACTGGAAAAACTTTGGGGTTTTATTCCCCCCCCCCTTAAAAAAATGAACATTTCACTTTTACTTGTTTTAGATTAACTTTTTATAGTTAGTTCAAACAGTAAGATTAATTTTATGTCTACTGAATTGCAATCAAAATTTTTGTTAATAACTCACTAAAATTATTGTGTACGTATTCAAGTTTCCCCATTGGTATGTCTAGCATTTTGAAAAAGTACATACTAAACATTTGTCATCAGTAGAAACGACGATTATATTTTTCACGCCCCTTATGATTATAAGAAATTAATGTAATTATGACATAAAAGTAGAAGTGACTTTTGCTGTTTTTTGGTATAATTTACATTTAATATATACGCTTAGCCATCTTACGAAATTCGAAATGACGGGCCTGTGCCAGTAAAAACGGGGCTGATAATAGGGAAATACGAACTTTCACAATATTTAGTATTGGACCTTTTCCCACTAATATTCATGAAGAAAAATAACTAATCAATGGTAAAAATTGTGGTTTTTATTCATATGCTCATTTGTATATTTTTTCTTCATGTATATTTGTCAGAAACGTTTGATATTAAAGTCAAGGTTGTAAAAATTCAACTTTTAGACTCCATCTCTCAACGCCCTCCTCCCTCTTAAGCCTGTTTCGTATTTACAGTTCTTAAATCTGGCAACCCAGATCAACACGGACTTGCTCACAGGAGCGTGCTGCTTCGCCAACAGGACATGGTGTTAAAGGATCACAAACGTGCGTCTACATACACACACATGGCAACGCACATGCGTCTACACACACACACACATACATTTATCGCAATTCGTCATGGCGAAAAGCAGAATTTGAATTCAAGATGTCAAAATTCAAATTCTTTGTTTTTCTTCTTCTTTCTTTAATTTGATCCGTACTTATTTTTACTTATTTGCTGTAACTGTTTAATAATATGTCATGAGAAATTTTAAAAAAAAGAAAGATTTCTGCCTAGTCATTATCGGTAGAAATATCAAAAATATTCTCAACCAAAATTTCTAGCGGGGTGATGAGCGAAAGTAAACAGGGCTCAAAACCCCTTCATCAACCAAGATATAAAACTGCGACACTGTAAAAAATGAATGTTGTTTATAATACAGCTAATTTTATAGCAATTCACTGTAAAAATTTCTAATTTATAATAATAAACCGTAAAATTTCTACTTTTACAGTGCTAAACTGTAAAATTGCTACTTTTACAGTTTTTAACCGTGCGTTTTACAATTTACTCTGGAACTTCTGCTACCAGTATTATACTGCTGTTTTTATAGCATAATACAGTTAAATTTTACGGCAATGAACTGTAAAATTTCTAACTTTACGGCAATAAACAGTAAAATTGCTAGTTTAACAGTTTGTTACTGTGCATTTTACAGTTTTAAATTGGAACCTCGGCTGCCAGTATTACACTGTAAAAACAACAGCTCATTTTTTGCAGTGTACTATTATCAACATCATCTTCCAAAACTCTTATATTCTTCTCTGGTGAATCCACCGAAATCTTCTCGCAAAAAACAATTCTAAGAAACGCAGAGCTTAAATCATACTATAGCTTAATCATACTGTAAAAACAACATTCATTTTTTACAGTGTGGTCATTATCGGTAGAAAAATCAAAAAAATTCTCAACCGAAAATTTCTTATGGGAAACGAGTGAAAGTAAACAGTGCTCAGAACCCCCTTAATCAACCAAGAAAAAGAAACTGCTACTATTATCAACATCACCTTCCAAAACTTTTATATTCCCTTCTGGTGAACCCACCAGAACCCTCTCGCAAAAAACAATTCTAAAAGGAACGCAGAGAAAAGTTCGATCATATGTCAGGCTGGGTGAGGTCGGGTATGTGTCACCGCCGATTCATTCCTTTCAATCCCTGGCCGGATATTCCAGAGAAGTCCTTTTAAGAGATGAAATCTGTTGGCGTCTCCCGCGGCCTTTGGGGAGACAGCGAAAATCCAGATAATTTATCTCCTCAGAATATTTTCGCCACATTTTTATCACTTTCTTCTTCAGTCGTCAGTTCCTCCGACGTCTCGAGAGTCATAATTTTAATAAAGGAACTGAAGAGCTTTATGATGAAGAGAGACATTGTGTGGTAATTGGGGGAAAAGCCCTTTAAGAATACATGAAAGCATGCCTGAATTTTTGCAGTAACCTCTCGTTATGTCGCGCTTGTCGGGAGACAACAAAAAAGCGCGAAATATCCGAAACTGCGATATAAGCGAGGTATGATAAGCAACTATTCAATTAACGTAGAAGTTTATGACATGTGCACCTTCATAAATTCTAGTTTATTGTCATATTAGGACAATCTTTTTATTAAGAACGGAAGAAAATTTTCTTACCCCAATCGTTCTTTTAAAATAATAATAATAATAATAATTATAACAACAGTTTTAAATATTTCTTTTGCTTTTTGATGGAATACTAAGCGAAAGTTGCAACTTAAATTACAACGAATTGCGGTGTGGAGAAAACATACTATGTTTGGTTATTGTATAAAATAGAAGAAAATACGTTTTCTGAGAAATTAATTATTCTTATTTTTTTCCTTATGATAAATTAAATTACACTTGTTTCTTGTAATTGAATGTTCCAAAACCAAAGGTTAATACAGTGAACTCTCACTTATACACCGCCTCATTTATGCGCCTTTTTCACTTATACGACGATTTTCAGTGGTCCCAGCACATTCCATAGCAAAATAATGATAATTTCATTCGTTTATGCGTCGCTCTAAAGATAAATATTTCACTTATGTGCCGATTTTTTGAAAAATGTAAGCAATTTAATTTATTTTCTTGAAAAATGAGTATGTTTCTTCACTTTCCTCTTTAACACTTCTTTTTTATTTCTCACGGAAGGCATTTTTTCCATATGAACTAGAGTTCGGAGAGGGACATTTATCTATTATGGATCGTTTTAAAATGACCCGTTTGTGATTAGGTATGCTACAATTTTTGTTTTCTCCTTATCATTTCAATTAGGTTTCAGTAGTTGCCAAACCGTAGTAATATGACCATTTTCTATTGAGGAAAAATGGCGTGCAAGGCTTCAAATTCTAATATGGCGTGCAAGATTTCAAATTCTAATTTGCCACGAAAAAATAAATTTAAAACTTAAAAAGGAACTGTTTAATGAAATTAAAAACTATATACATATTTACAGAGAAAACTCAATCATTCGAAACAAGAAACGGGACATCGATGGGTAACAATCAGTTACATCAAAAAGCTGCACGCTTCTATATCGAAAGTTCAGTGGTATCTAAATGTGTGTCTCTCTTGGGAGCTCGCGGTCGGAAGCATGTGGACTGTTGCCACTCTAAATCTAATAAATTTTCCACACTATTGAAACATTCTTATTCATGCTTTCATTAGAACTTATGTTGCATTTTAACTTTTAAATAGGCTTGCTCACTTATGCGTCTCTCTCACTTATACGCCTTTTTCTGTTGGTCTCTGGGGCCGGCGCATAAGTGAGAGTACACTGTAGATGTTATGATTTTCACATGGAAGCTGCAGTAACAGGCCCGTCATTTAGGGGGTCAGGGGGGTCAATTACCCTCCCCCCCATCCCACCCCCAATACTTTGAGAAATCAATGTGTAGTTTTTGTTGTTTTCCCGATGAAATTGCATTATATTTGTACCCTTTGACCCACTCCCCTGGAAAAACTTGAAATGATAGGCTTGTGCAATGTGCAGTGTATATGAAAATGTTTCAGATGGTTGAAAAACTGTTGCATGTTATAAAATGTCGTTATAAATGCTCATTAACAACAGAGGAATTCAATAAAAGTGGCACAAAAAATGTGTTCAAAGTAGATAAACCTTTCATTAAGTTCACATTTAAAAATATTGATAAACACTATTTTTAAGAAAATTTATCTTGTTTTTTTGCCCTGTTATGAACCTCTAAGAAAATAATTATAACATTAAAATAATCAAGGATTTTATCTCTATTTTATTTTTTTTTAAATCACAAAAGTGAAATATATTTTGTTACTTTAAAAGCGATTATACGTTTAAATACATTTTCTCTGCTAATGACCAGAATCACAGAAAAAAATGTCTGAAATATAATCTTAAATATATTTGATCTTTTGCGCAAATTAGAAATAGATCGTCAAGCTCATAAAGTTCTTTTTGAGCTAGTTTTAAACTTCGTCCATTAAGTTCATTTTCTAAAGAGCTCAATTTTCTTTGGGATTTTCGCTTTTCATGAACTGTTCTTTTACTCTTTAAAACTAGTATTTTTCTTACTTCTTTTTTAAAAGTGAATAATTTAATAAACTCATTATATCTATTTTAAGAAGAATTGTTTACTTCTAAGAATAGAAACTTAGCTTAGAATGTTCATTTAAAAGTGTTAAACTTTAAGAATATGACGTATGTGTGTAAGGTTTTCTTGCGCAAGAGCCTTCAAAGACTATAATGCGAGTATAACATGACAAATAAATTATGCTTAAAACCTAGTTAACTGGCGCTTTGATACTTCAGAGCACCAGAGCAAAAATGAAAAATGGTTTTATACAAAAGTATAGCATGTATTTTTGGTTTCATATTACAACTTCTTTCTGCGCTTCATCACTACCTTTTATTTTCGACTCATATTTGCCTCTGGTTATTTGGTCTGAGAGCACGGTGCGAAATCTTAAAAATTGGAAGCAAACAATAGCACAGCCGCTCCATCTGGCTAGTAACTTCGAATTTTTGCAGGGGCGAGTAAAGAAAATATACTCAAAAAATATTATACCTGTAAACAACAAAAAGACTCCCACATATAAGTAAAATCAAAATATTTCAGAGAGAGAGGGCATGACACTCCTAAATGTCAAAGACAGGGGGTCTGACATCCCTAAATGACGGATCTGCGTACTATTATTTTTACGAAGCCAATTAGGTTACTTCTAAACTCCATGTAACTTCGTTGTGGACGTAGAAGCTTGACATTTTAGTGACCTAAAGTCCGTTCATAGAATAGATAGACTAAAAGTAAACAAGTAGGTTTCCAGAGGATTTGTTGCTATACTTCTTTTGGGGATTGCTTCAGGAAGAAAAAAAGTGAACCAATAGGATTATCTTTTGCCATCTGATTTGCACCAATTCGTTCTTGTCCAAGCTAAGCATGTAATTGACGAAGCCATATGGTGCAATTCTTTGTTTTCAATTATTTTATCTATTCCGTGAGTGAAGTGTATTAGGATATACTGTAACGATATTTGTAAATTAAATACTACACCGGCGGAAAAAAAAATCCCAACACCAAGAAAGACTTGTATTAGATAAACGAAATTTGGTAGGCGTGTTTATACAACTGAAAGATGACATCGATTGAAATTTCGTGGTCCGCGCATAAGTGTGGCGCAGCTGGCGTCACTCAGAACATGCAAATAAGGCTTGTTTTAAAAGCGTGTTGTGAAGCTCGTGTGTATTATTTTTCCGTGAAATTGGACGAATTGCTTTCATGTTAGCCAGGAATACCTTTTAAGAAGACGAAGAAGCCATTATCAACAGCTCACCGAGTTTAAACGAGGTCGTACACATTGGCTACGAGAAGGTGGATTTTCATTTCGCGATATTGCAGAAAGACTTGGGTGGGAATGTTTCCACCATGCATGATTATTGGAAGCTATGGGCAAGGGATGGTACTACCTCAAGAAGATCGAGTTCCGAGCTGCCACGTGGCACGACTGAGAAGGAAGATCGCCGAATTTTGCGTACGGTTGTGGCGCATCGTACTGCATCTGCGGCTGACATTCGAGCTGCAATTGGTACCGTCGTGACCCAAGGAACGGTAAGAAACTGTTTACTTCAAGGACAGCTCCGAGCCAGGCAGCCTGTAGCCGGTATTCTATTGACTGCAAACCATTGCCTTTTCCGACGGCAGTGGTGCCACGACAGAGCTCACTGGAGGTCGGAGTGGAGATCTGTTGTAATTTTTGATGAAAACAGATTCGGAATTAGTGCCAGTGGTGGCTGTATATTGGTCAGAAGGAGGCCAGGGGACCGCCTGCATCCAAGCGGTCTACGGCCTAGACACACGGGACTCACACCTGGAGTTATAGCCTCTGGAGCAATTTCCTACGACAGCAGGGGTATTCTTGTGGTTATCCCAAACTCACTGACTGAAAATTTGTCGTCAGTCTGCTAATTTAACCAGTAGTACAGCCCTTCATGAGTAGCATTCAAGGGAGCGTTTTCCAACCGGATAACTCTCGCCCTCACATCGCTGCTGTAACGCAATGTGCTCTACAGAGTGCTGACATGTTACCATGACCTGCAAAATCACCAGGTCTGTCTCCAATTGATAACGTATGGGATATCATGGGATGGCACCTCGAGCATCATCCACAGTCAGCAATGACGGTCCTAGTATTGACACAGCAAGTGCAACAAGCATGGAATTCCATACCACAAAATGACATTCGACACCTGCATGACATAATGCATGCATTCTTGCAGGCTTGCCTTCAAAATTCTGGAGGTTACACTCTCTATTAAATTAACATAATTTCACATTTGCACAGCATTTTCTTGAGCTTAAATTAGCCAGTGATCTTGTACATTTAATCAATTAAACATGTTAACTAGACAATTGCATTAGGGTGAAGTGGGGTAATTGCGTACTTGGGGCAAATGTGTACTCATTTGAAAAAAGGAGGAAACACTGAAGCTAGCTGCAATCTAGTGGCGCCATTTGGAAGCCTGTAGTTTAGTGATCACTTCTCAGATGGATGCACCTATGTCCAGATAATAAGGCTTTATCAATCTGCCTCCATTTCGTCAGGTGTTTTTTTCGTTATGAATCTTATTTCGTGGACTTTTGTTTACAGAGCTGCAGGATCACCATTTTCAGCTAGATTTGATTAGTTCTTGGATAAATCACTTAAAGGTAAGTTGTTTTCTTCATTAATGGCTGAAGATTAGTTAAATTAATGTTTACCTGTACATAATGTTGGGGTATACATTTACCCCGGTTTGTTTTCAGTCACGGGGTAAATGTGTACTTTTTCCTGGGGCAAATGTGTACTACAGTAAACATTTATCCCAAGCAAAATTTACATAGAATACACATTCACCCACTCCTTATTAGACTTTTACAATCTTATTAGGGCTTATATTTTTGTTCCCAAATGTTTGATTGACCTCCTTACAATAAATTAATTGATTCTGTTTGTTTTCAGGAAGAAGATGCCTCGAAAACACTTTTGTTTACCCTCACTCTGAAGATATTAGCGAAATCGATGGCAATGCTATTGTCACCAAGCTTCCAGAGCCATCTGTGAGAAGAAGAGGTGTTTTGATATTCCCAGTTAAATTTTCCTCCTACAACATGGGTTAGCAGAGTTGCTGGAGGTCTCACTCAAATTTTCTGTTCTCATTTTGGCCAGGACTTGCCACTATAATTCCTTTTTTTTTACCTTCCAAGACACAAATTTTGGCATGTTCTTTTCAATTTTGCTATTAAAGACGTTTTTTACCTTTTACTCCTATGCTTTGTACTTTGTTTTCACTTTGTAAACTGTGCCAATTAAGAGAGGACAGAAGGTGGGCAACAAAAAAAGTGCATAGCTTCCACTGGAATATTCGGAAATATAAAAATCATATACATAATTTTTTGTCCTTAACTGCTCTTTTGTACTTATTTGGCCCAACAGCAAAACAACTGAATTGTATAGGATTTTCATGCGACGTACACATTTGCCCCAACTTGTGGGGCAAATGTGTACTTCGGAGGTGGTTTTAAAAACATAGCAATACAACCATGAAAAAAAATAGTTTTTTTTAATTCTTTGGGTGCTTTGTAATCTAGAGAAACGCCGCTAAAAGATGATATAAAAAAATAAAACTCTGAATAACCCCCTCCCCACCAGAGACTGAAGAAGTTGAATTTCGTCAAAACAGGTACACAATTACCCCACTTCACCCTACCCAAATTTTATTACTCTACGGCAATTTTTTCTTGGTGTTGGGATTTTTTTTTCCGCCAGTGTATTTATAAATATGGATTCGAACTATTGCCAGTCGAATTTCTTAAATTTTGTCAATGACATACATTGGTGTGCACAAATAAAGGACGAAGTTGAAAAATCAGCATGTTAGTGGAACGAAAAGGCAGAGCGAAGTTTAAGACCAATCAGGGAATAGACTAGGTTCAGGCGCGTTAACACAAGCTAATATAAGACGCTAGGCATGGTGAAGGAACGTTGGAATCGCTGTAAATGATGCTGGCTGCATAATCCCAGTATATTCTTAAAAGCGATTTTACTACGTGTGTCAATTCAAACGCTTTAGAGTTGCTGTCTCAGTGTGAAGCGTCAAACAATCCATCTCTTATACATCTCTACAATTTTAGCTGAATTTGATTCATTGTAAAAATCTAAATTGGTTGAAGTGTGACAAGTGTAAATGCTGAGTTCGGGATTTCTGGTAGCATCGATTCACGACTGAACACCTTTTTAAACAGCAACAGCAGCTTTCTGACGACTCAAAAGATATCTTCCTCACTTAATCAAAGTATCAGATAATCAATATATTACCCTACAAGCAAAACACAACAGATTGACAGCAGAAAACTAGCAAAACACATGCAACAGACTACAGTGCAACTGATATCGCACGCCTAGAAGAATACTGTCACAACTCAAAGGTCGAAACTCCGAATGTTCAGAGATGTACCCAGAGCCATGATTTAAAAGTCAAAAAGAAACGTTTATTTTAAAAGCATTATGAAAGCAAATGAGCCGAAATGATCTAACCTAATGTATGATAGACTGCACTATTACTAATTGCTTTAATGTATCAATTTCTTTTCCCCATCTTAAATTTTTCTGTTTTTGAGTTGTGACAGTATTCTTCTAGGCGTGCGATATCTTGTCGTACCGTAGCCAGGTGGCAGCACTGTAGTGGTCTGTTTGCTCCATGGCTTGTACACTCATGTCCATAAATTAAGGATAATGCAAGTTTAGCCAAATAAAGAGTCAGAAGCAAAACAAAAACCACTTATTTGTAAAGCTTATTTATTAAACAAAAGATAAATAGCAAAAAAAAAAAAATGATACATGTTTGATATTATCAAGTAAAATTGCGATTTTTACTCCCTGGAGCAAAATATCATTTTCACAGAAATCAATGTTACGCCGTTATTATGAAAGCTGATACATAGAGTGTCTTTCAAATGACGAAATACAGTCTGTGCAACGCCTAGGCATGCTCAGAATCACATACACTGTTAAAAAAATTTCCTGAAAATAACGAAAAAATATACGGCAGCTGAGTTGCCGGAGTGTTTCCGTTTCGTTAATTATATTTCCGTGATTTTACGGAAAAATGACGAACGGAGCGTTCGTCATTTTTCCGTTAGGCATTTTTTCGTTTCGTAATTCTCCGTTCTTCATTTTTTCGGTTCTTATTATCCCCGCTTATACGTTATAGGCTTATACCTATACGCTTTGACTTATATGTATACATGCAAGATGGAAAATTATTTAAATTTTGCAAATAACAAGCGCTTTTATAGCAGCTTAATATCAATAGCAAATTATCTATGGAAGTTCAATAAATTAGTCCTTTAAGTGTCGCAAAATGCGTAGATTGTGTAGAACAACAAATGCACAAATTGAAATTTTAAGAAATATTTGAAAATTTGCGAAACAATATCTCTACTAATAATAAAGCTGAAGGTGGTTCTGTCTGTCCTTCTTTCTTTCTGTCTGTCTGTCTGTTACGCGCGTAGCGCCAAACCCGTTCGGTCGATTTTCATGCCACTTGGCACAAAATTAGTTTGTAGCATGTAGTTTTGCACCTCGAAGCGATTTTTCGAACATTCCATTTCGTTCTTTTTCTGTTCGAATTCTTAGAGGAAATTCGATAAAATAGGGAAGAAATATTCCATACACATTTTCAAGTCTTATGTCATTCGAAAGCTTGAAATTTTCTGCACAAAATGACGTTTTTTCGAAGTTTCATCATCAGGAGAGCTGTAACAATTGTTTTTAGAATCCCGAAATTCAAGGCTTACCTTCAGTAAAGCAAGCCAAACGAATCTAAAATGGCTTTGCTCGCGAATAAAATTTGTTTGAAAATAGAGATGAAATGAATTATTTTATCAACGGAAATCAACTTTTCATGTTGTTACCATGGTTACGTTTTTATTTCGTTCTTTTTCCCTTAATAATTTTAAAAATGTATTTGTTTTTGTAACAATCCAAACTCCAAGCTTTATTAAAATTAGTCAAATGAAATATTAAAAACCGTGATAAGATGGCACCTGTCAATCAAATGAGAAATCGAGTCCTTTCCTTAAAATATAGGATACCATTCTAAATTTATCGTCTGCAAAACATATTTTACTTCATTATTAATTTATTTCAATAGGGTCAGGTGGGGGAAAGTGGGTCCATGGGGTAAAGTGGGGCTATTTCGAAAAACACCAACTTATTCGATTCTAAATAAGATAATTCGTTTATTCTTTTTTTGAGACGCGAATTGAGATTACAACAAACGATTTTGTTTTACTTTTAAAATCTGGCAGCAATTTAAATAAGGAAAAAAATATTAGTTTATGTTCGTTCCATACGAAATGTTATTTTAAGCTGCTAATAAACTTCTTTAAAACACCGTTATTAAGAGGCGTAATCGGTAATTTTTCGTACAGAGTTAAAGTGGATTATTCATAGAACATATCGCCATGTAAAAGTAAGAAAAAATTTGAAAATTCTTTTTTTTATAAGGTTTTTCCTGAGGTGGGGTAAAGTGGGTCTATTATTAGGCTTAGCTAAGTGCTATGTGAAGCTGATTCATTTGGTCTCTAAAGTCAACGTCTGTAAAGGTTTAAAGCTTTATTTTTTTAACACTATTCTCTATATTTTCGTAATTTCATTGAATGACTAAACAAAAGTTTTTTCATTTTTTATAACAATGTTTTTATATCAATGTTTTTTTTAAACCAGTGTTTTCCCATCTGATCGATAATCAATGCTCGATTTCTGTTGACATTATTTCTTTAATTAAATACCAGAATTAAAAATGCATAAATATTTACGTTTCTGCATTTAAATGTAGTTAAGGTTCATTTATTCCACTGTATTCGTACTTAAAAAACAATCTTCACATTTTTTGTGCTAATACACACTTATTTCTAAATTAGCCCCACTTTCCCCCACCATGGGGGAAAGTGGGTCTATCAAAACACGATCTTTTAAATGTATCACTGAGAGAAAACAAACCTTCAAAATTGAATAAATCTGCTTCATACTTATTCTAAATAAGTCCAATGTATATAAAATACATCAAAATTTTCATTAAAATAAAGTTAATAGTCAGATTTTGGGGCCTAATCGAAAAAAAGCTTGATTTTCGCCCCACTTTCCCCCACCTGACCCTATAAATTGCAGCAAATGGCTTGAGTGAACGAATTTAGCTTTTAATTTATCGTTTGCTGGTTGATCTTTGTCGATGTTTATTGTTTTTATTATCATTGTGAAGAATAATGCACGAAATTTCTATGACTAATACTTAAAATTTTTAGGATCAGTTGAGTTTAAAAGAAAAAATTGCTCCAAATATACTTTTGCAATGTGATTATTTATTGTTGGACTGTAATTTGCAACAATAATTGCATTTAATAAATAATGAAAGACAATATTAAAAATTATGTTTTTGGCGACTTTTTTACAATTTGGCATTCAATTCTATTTCAGTATATTTACTTCTATCTTATTGCGATATTGCAACGTTCTTTCTAAAGTATGTCATTTCGGAAAATGTATTATTTTGTTTTTGAAGTTAGGAAAGAAAACTTTCTTCTTCTTTTAAACTTTGGCAAGATTTCTGTTGGTTTCTGTGAGCAACAAAATTTTTCTTATTTTTTCTTTTGGCTTATTTTTGTGCACCTATCTTTGGGGTTGCATTCGAATGTCCCCAAGGGGGTGATTTACCCCTTTTATGGGGTAATCAGGGCTTTCAATGCAGACCAAAGTGATATGAATTGGCGCGACCACTTGGCGATATCTCGCCAAGCTTTTGGTCACCAAGTGTTTGACGCCAATTTGGCGACATATCGCCAAGTTGGCAATAAATTTAGCGAAAAAAAATTTTTTTTGGGTTCAATTTGGCGCTATTGGCGATATTTTGCGAAAAATCTACTGAATGATGTTAAAATCGGCGATATTTAGGAGATTAATCATTGTAAAACATTTTTTTGCATTGTTTCGTGGCAAACTAGGGATGCAAATGTTTGAATTGTTATCTTACTCACTTCAAGCACTATTTTAGCACTTAAGGCATCTACTAAGAAATTTACACGTAAAAGGAAGTAGTGTAGGGTCCATACCAAATTTTTATATCATACTTTGAAGGAATTATAGTTGAATTATAACTAAAATAGAGTATTTTTTTCTGCTATATCATTTTTTTACAAATGAACTTTTAATTTTATACCACGGGCAAAGCCGTGCGGGTACCGCTAGTAAACTTATAAAAAGAACAAACATGGGTAATGTGCTGCCTTATCTTTTTCGTTTGTTCTTTTTATATGTTTATATTGTTTCGTAAATTTTCAAATGTTTCTCTAAAGTTTCTTAAAATTTCAATTTGTTTATTTGTTGTTTTTTCCAATCTACACATTTTGCGCCACTTAAAGGACTAATTTATTAAACTTTCATATATTATTTGCTATTAATATTAAGCTGCTATAAAAGCGCTTGTTTATTTTGCAAAATTTCAATTTTCCATCTTGCATATATAAGTATAAGCGTATAGGTATAAGCCTATAACGTAAAAATGTGGGTGATTAAAATATGGGAAAATGAGAAACAGAAAAATAGAGCAATTAAAAAAGGAGCGTAAACTAGCTCACCGGAAAATTATCTTCTTCTCTACTAATAATAAAGCTGAAGGTGGTTCTGTCTGTCCTTCTTTCTTTCTGTCTGTCTGTCTGTTACGCGCGTAGCGCCAAAACCGTTCGGTCGATTTTCATGCCACTTGGCACAAAATTAGTTTGTAGCATGTAGTTTTGCACCTCGAAGCGATTTTTCGAAAATTCCATTTCGTTCTTTTTCTATTCGAATTCTTAGCGGAAATTCGATAAAATAGGGAAGAAATATTTCACACACATTTTCAAGTCTTATGTCATTCGAAAGCTTGGAATTTTCTGCACAAAATGAAGTTTTTTCGAAGTTTCTACGATCATCAGGAGAGCTGTAACAATTGTTTTTAGAATCCCGAAATTCAAGGCTTACCTTCAGTAAAGCAAGCCAAACGATTCTAAAATGGTTGAACTTCAGAATAAAATTTGTTTGAAAAGAGAGATAAAATGAATTATTTTATCAACGGAAATCAATTTTTCATGTTGTTACTATGGTTACGTGTTCATACTTATTTTTGTTTCTTTCTTTTTCCAGGGTTGTCAGCGTCTATCTTCGTAGGCTACGGCCAGACGTAGTATTTTTGATTCTACGGTAGTATTTTTTCGGCCCAAATAAGGAACGTAGTATGTTTCTGGCAACCCTGTTTCCAATACACTAATGACTTAATTAAAAGATTTGGCGGATTTTTCTTTTTTTTTCATTTTCATAGATTTCGCATTTCAGCAACATTGATTCTGGCAACGTTTGGAAACAGTAGTATTTTGTAATATTTTTTTTAGAGGAGGCGTAGTTTTTTTTTTGTTCCAATTCTCTGGCAACCCTGTCTTTTTCCCGGTGAAGCGGTGAAGATGCTTTGGGACCCTGCTTGGCGCGTTTTCAAAAAGTCAACTACGCCAAATAGCTAGGGTTACCACGCTTGGCGCGCCTATCGTTCATTTAGCGAGAAAAGGGTACCTAAAGCACAGATTAACGAAATATCGTATGAATTGCGATATTGCATCGTTTTTTTAAAGTGTTTCATTTCGGAAAATGTATTGTTTTGTTTTTTAAGCTAGGAAAGAAAACTTTCTTCTTCTCTTAAACTTTGGTAAGATTTCTGTTGGTTCCTGTTATCAACAAAATTGTTCTTATTTTCTCTTTTGGCTTATTTTTGTCCATCTCCCTTGGGGTTGCATTCGAATGTTCCAAGGGGGTGTTTTACCCCATTTGTCGGGTAAATCAGTGTTTTCAATGCAAGGTGATATGAATTGGTTAACAAAAGTGATATGAATTGGCGCGACCACTTGGCGATATATCGCCAAGCTTTTGATCGCCAAGTATTTGACGCCAATTGGCGAATTTTTTTTTTTTTTTGATTTAGGTTCAATTTGGCGCTGTTGGCGATATTTTGCGAAAAATCCACTGAATGATGTTAAAATCGATGATATTTAGGAGATAAATCATTGTAAAACTTTTTTTGCATTGTTTCGTAGCAAACTAGGGATACAAATGTTTGAATTGTTATCTTGCTCACTCCAAGCACTATTTTAGCACTTAAGGCATCCACTAAGAAATTTACACGTAAAATTAAGTAGTGTGGGGTCCATATCAGATCTTTATATCACTTTGAAGGAATTATAGTTGAATAAAACTAAAATAGAGCATTTTTTCTGCTATATCAATTATTTTACAAATGAACTTTTAATTTTACACCACGGGCAAAGCCGTGCGGGTACCGCTAGTATATATATAAGACAAAATGATGAGAAAAAATGTAAACTTAAAACTCTTACGAATTTTGTTTATCCGTTTTTGTTATCCGCTCATATACTTCAAACTTTTAAACATCTTGCTTTTAAAAAAAATACTAAAGCAATACAAGAATTGGCTTTTTCTTTTTTTCATTAAAAATTTTAGTTCATTAAAATAACATGATTTTTTTGAAAAGATTACATCAATCTCGCATAAAATACTCAAATATTTGGAAGATGGAATGATCAATGCATAGTATTTCTGAGCGCATAACTTCAAAAAATTAAAAAGTACCGTAAAGTCGGGTTACTTGGACCCTAAGGGGTTACTTGAGCCCATTACAGTAAAATGATAAAATCTAGGTTTGGTACTTATTAGTTGAAGACTTGCACGTAGTTCCTCGTTTCTCCTCTAGGTAGAAGCACTCTGCAGTCTCTAATGCTAGTACCAAACCCAGATTTTATCATTTTACTGTAGGCTCAAGTAACCTCCTTGTGGGTCCAAGTAACCCGACTATACGGTATTAATAAGGTGCATTCTTTTAAAAATATTTTCTCTTATGTTTGAATAAAAATTAAGTTCTTCCGAAAGTTCTTTTTTTTTTTCCTTTCTGAATTTGAAACATTCGTGGTTCCTTAAAAAAAAAAGTCCTGTATTGTTACTGATTTCCTCTATTTTCATATATATATACGTTATGGTGTTCATATTGATCAACACTTTCAGAAATGCACTCTCAAAATTAACGAATTTTCTTTCTTTTTGATGAAATCACTTACAAGAATATACCCCGAGCGAACATTTCGTAATTTTTTGGGGATGAATTTCGTCAAATGTAGCGAAATATTTCTTTATCCTAGTATCGTCAAATTGACAATCATTTTCGTAGTTTTGACAACATTAATTTCGTCACATTAACGAGGTAATGTCATAAAGTAAAAAAGCTAAGTTTTGAAACTAAGCTTTTAAATCTTGATATAAAATTACAAAAATCATTTCACTAAATTTTACTAACCCTCAGCACCAGTAAGTTTATACATGCAACTACTAAAATGCACAATTGGTTTACATCATGAAGTAACTTACTGTTAAGTCTGGACTCAGATTAAAATAAAAATAGCAGTAACAAAAATAAAAATTCTTACCTCTTAAATAAAAATTTTCAATTTTTGTTGCTCAAAAAAGGCAACAATAGAGCGAGTAGATTTTAAAATATACTAACACGCCCTTTTGTTGCCCATTTTGATTCTATCCATTGCGATAAACGAAGTCTTCTTAAAAATGTTGAGCTAGGAAATGCTGGATACCGAATAACACATGAAAAGATCCAAATTATTTTTCCAGTCAATTTGATTAACTACGCAGAATCCTGGAATAATTCTTCTTCGAATGCTATAACAATAGTCAACGCTCTTCGACGAAGCATTTTTAAATTGAAACAAAATGGCACACATAATAACGTCCTGAGGAACACGATTAAATAACATTCGACTGTGATGTTTTTTGTAAAGTAGCTATCCAAACGACGAGACACAGATGTCCTCTTTTCGTTTCTGCGCACGCGCCAAGTCTCTTCAGACTGTTTCTAACTCTCTTGTTCGGTTATATTTCAACCACAAAGCCGGGTAAATTCCGTTTTTTGTTTCTCCAACTTGGTAATTCACGGAATAGTTCCGTTTTTCAAGGAAAAGTTCTGTTTTGAAACGAAAACGGAAATTTACTGTTAAAATCAGTAAAAATCTTCCTGAAAATTCAGGTTTTTTTTAACAGTGTAGGCTCACTGTTGCGGTGTCCATAATGCATGCTGTCTACTCCAGGCTAAGCGAAGGCGGTGACTTACAGTAAGTGGGACACATCTGACAGGCCTACGGGCATACAGTCCAATCTGCCCTAAACGTCTGTAGACTGTCTGTCTTGAAACTGTTGTCCCAGTAGCTGAAGAGAGCTGACGAGATAGGTCTGATGCTGTGTTCCGTCTGCTTCTTTTGGCAAAAACTGCCAAATATCGGTCCTCATTCGGTGTTGTCACTCGAGGACGACCTCTGCTGTAACGTCTACTCACGTTACCATCGTCTTGGAAGTGTTGCCAAAGCCTGGAGATGACACTCTGGGCGATTCCAAGTTACTCCTCAGAAACCTCCTGCTGAGTGCGCCCACATTCCAGGCGGCCGATAATTCTACAGCTTAAAAATTCATTAGCTTCCTTTCGGTCATTACTACTCTGCCAGAGCACCTAAAGGCTTGTAAAAAGCGCGCGAACACTTTTACTTCATTGCCAGCATTCCTTATATCTCTCTTTCATTTCTCGTCATTGTGACGCACAATTGGCGTCATCCAGTTGCTTCCTGTAATTTGCATATTATTCGTGAAGATATATGTAGCCATACATATGTGTACGGTTGATTTATTCATTTTAGAATTTGATTTTCTGGTGATTCTGAATTATCTTTAATTCATGGATATTAATGTGAATGCCTCATTACAATATCCACATTAAACGAAGTTTTTTACCGAAAATGTGTAGTCACAGAAAATTTGTACACTGCGAAAAATGAATTTTTTTTAAACAGTATAATACTGGCAGTCGAGGTTTCAATTTAAAACTGAAATTCACAGTAATAAACTGTAAAACTAGCAATTTTACAGTGTTTTAGGGTAAAGTTAGCAATTTTGCAGTTTACCACCGTAAAATTCAGCTGTATTATACTGTAGAAACAACAGTGTAATACGAACAGCAGATTTTCCAGTTTAAAACTGCAAACTGCACGGTAATAAATTACTGTAAAATTAGCAATTTTTACAGTTTATTACTAGAAAATTAGCTGCATTATACTGTAAAAACAATATTTATTTTTTTACAATGTATGAACATTTTATGAGCTTCGAAATGTGCGTATTTCTTGTAATAGGCTTTGTAAATGCCTTTCTACAATCTCAATTGAAAGATTTAATTTTTTTTTTACCTATTTTATTTTGTATAGAAAATGTATTGTAATAGGTTTTACAACTTTGCAAAAAAGCTTATTGCGCACTTTGAAAAAAAAAAGGGGGGGGGGTAATAAAGAGCCAATTAGCAAGTGAACAGTTAGTGTAATTGTTTCCCTGAGCATTTAAATTTGTGAAAACGTTATAGAAGACATACACCAAAAAAGCATACTGCTTGAATTTTTTCGTGGTTGTAAAGAATACCATTTTCAATGAAAATTTGGTGAGATTCGCAGTGCTCATATTAAAGGTTCTTTAAATGACTTACTACAATATCCACTAAACGACTTTTTGAAATGAAAATTTATACTACCGTAAATAAAGGTTACTTGGACCCTAGGGGTTACTTGAGCTCATTACAGGAAATGATAAAATCTGGGTTTGGTACTTATTAGTCGAAGATTTGCACGTAGTTCCTCGTTTCTCTGCCAGGTAGAAGCATTCTGCAGTCTCTAATGCTAGTACCAAACCCAGATTTTATTATTTTACTGTTGGTCTCAATTAACCCCCTAAGGTCCAAGTAACCCTTATTTACGGTAATAGGTTTTACGACTTTGCTAAAAAGCTGATTGTGCAATTTTGGAGAAAAAGGAAAGATTAGGAGATATTTAGAATATTAGCAGTCAGTGTAAGTTTTTAAATGAAAATTTAAATGCATGAAAACGGTATAGCATACGTACGTACACACACGCACACAAAGTAAACTGTGTACATTTTTTCAGGGTTATAAGGAACACCATTCTCGATGAAAATTTTGTGAGTACCGGAATGATTCTATTAAAGGTTATTTAAAATACTTTCTACGATGTCCACTAAACAATTTTTTTAAATGAAAATGTGTAGTACTAGGTTTTACGACTTTGCTGAAAAGCTGATTGTATAATTTTGAAAGAAAAAGAAAAAAATAAAAAAGTCGTGTTTAATGTCATCCCACTACCGATGCTATTATCAAGAAAATTCTTACTCTCGCGTGAAGAAGACTGTCTCCTCAACTCCACTTCACCTTTCATCTTTTGTGGGGCACCATTATTGAGAGATCGAAGCAATTTGTTCTTGAATATCCTGGGAGAGCTCATTCATCTTCGAGCTCAAGGAATTTCCCTGGGATAAAGAAGTTCGAAACTTTCAAAGCTTGTTATCTTTGAGAATGTCTATTCAAAAGGTTTAAAGCTTCCAGCGGAAGATAAATGTTTATCTGCTCTTTTTTGGCTAGATGTGAGATAGACGATGCGTAATTTTTAACTGTAAATAAAAGGAAACTGAAAAAATGTATTTTAGAAGGTTTTGAAAAAAAGAAAGCATCGTGTAGTTCCAAAGAAAATATCGCGAAGTTGATTTATTACCGAATCAGACATTTTTGGCGGATAGATATCTTTCATAAAATATCGTAAACAAGCGTTTTAATGTAGAAAATACGCATTATTTCTTTTGCTCCTTTTTTGTCAACGCTTCCTTAAAAATAACAATCAAAAGAAAATAATCCAATCATTAGAAATGACATTTTTAAGAAGCGTATTCTGCCGTGCTAAGCACCAAAGTGGTATCTACACTTTTTAACAAAATTGAGTTATCACCACTAGGTATGTCTCTGATTTTACCTGAATACAGTAAAACAGTATATGGTCATTTGAGAACGGGAAATATTTTTAAAAAAAAATCTGAAAAAGTATCATCTGAAACATGGTAATGCAAAACTTTAAAAAATTTTATCTCAGTTTGAGCTCGACTGCAGATACCACTTTTGTGCGTAGCACGGCAATTAGGATGTTACAGGCTAGACAAAACAAGCAATGATGACATCAGGAAAGAATTGAAAACATGACCATTAATTCATAATATAGAATTTGGCTAGAGTAAGTGGAAAGAGCACTTGGAGAGAATGGATAACAACTCTATACCCAGGGACTGCTCTGCAATACTAACCAAAAGGTAGAAGAGATAGAGGAAATCCGAGAAAGGTGGGTAGAAGATTGAGGTCGGAAGAGGCAAAAAAAGCCTTCAGCCGTGATGATGAAGGTGAACAAAATAATGTGATAGAAATGCGTCTTAAAAATACACCTTCCCTTCCCCCCAAAACAAATTTCAATTAAATAAATATTGAAAAATAAAAAAAAGTGAAAGTATAGTCTTGCGTGCCTGCTAGTTTGTGCGGAATAGTATTATTTGATATTTTTTTTTTTTTTGCTTAAGAGATTTAAGCGATAACACATCATTCCCATATTACATTTTTTGTTTGAAAACTGTTTTTGCTCAAATATGAATAGTTCAAAAATTAAACATTATCATCTTCGGCGAAATTTAAGAGCATTATGATCACGGTTTGTTCAGGCCAAACCCAGCTTCTTCAAATAAATGCAGAAGAAAATAAATAGGCATTTATACTACATTACTCTCTAATTTATCTGTCTCTGTTAGCTTCATTTAACCTTATAAACAGCGAACATTTGTTTCCGTAGATAATTTATTACATATTGTACATTATTGACTGGTTAAAAAAGTTCTTGGTTAGCATCGCGATTAACAAAGCGCTTCTCCAAAAGTGAGGAAAGGGTGAGGGAGAGGAAATCTCTTAGGGATTATGGTAAGAAAGTCCTTCACTATAGGCTGACTTAGGATTGAGCTCTTTAATCCCTTCCCAGGAATAGTTTTAAATATATTATTATTTAAATTTGTGCGAGAATACTCCCCCTCCCTCCCTAAACCCGCCCATAACAATGATAGTAGTGATTGTTTAACCTCCCTGCGGTTGGGCAGTCCAGGAATACGTATGCTAAATGGACGAGATATCTCGTCATAAACTGCAAGGTGGTTAAATGAACTCATTTAAAAAGGATCTAAAAACCGTTTAAGGTCTGAGTAGATAATTTTAGCGATATAATAGGATTATAATAAGAATTCAAACATATTTTAAAACTGAAGAGAACAGCTCGGTTTTCAGTGACCTTACATCCCATAAGTGGGAAAATGGTCGATATCGGCTATTCAACTGTCTCACACCGTAAGAAAACTCCGAAAAGTTGTAGACCCGGGAAACATTCTGGTATTTTACTAGTTTCCCTGTAAAAATTAGGTATTTTTGCGAACAAAGTTCCTGAATATTTCCAAATTGAATAAATTCAGGTTTCCCACTGTTGTGAAAAATATTTTTTAGACTCAAGCGTCAAAATATAAGAGTTTTGCTCGCCCCTCATTTCCAGATTGACTGAGCCCAAAATGGAATAAAAATATGATGTCTCTATGAACATAGTTTCGTATGAATTGTAAGCAAACAAAGAGTAAGCCGTCAGTAATTGCTTGCAAATGAGTGGCTATACTTGCTTTGGCTTTGGCCATATTTGCAAAACTTATGGTAGGAGACTTCTCGGTAAATCAACCGAGCGATATTGCAATGTCTAAATTTTCTTTCAAATCTCTTGGTTTATTTCAAAAAACGCAGCTAGCTTTGATTGGGATGGTTTCTAAATTCTTCAGAAAGATTCCACTCTGTTGTTGTTATTGTTGTTTCATATACCACTCTGGTATCCGAGACCGAGTAGATAAAATCTACTCAATTTCAGGTGGTATAGGTACGGCTTCCATTTTAACGAGCACCATTAAGGTGGAAGACCGTTTTCGCTCAACACACATGCCATAATTACCCGTTTATAGGGTAGGCATCCATTCATGACACACAGAAAGGATAGTGACAGGTGATAGAAAGTACGTCCATGCCCAAATCGAGATTCGAACCCGGGGCCACCGCATCACGGCCAGACGTCTGTGACCTCTAGACAGATTTCTCTCTAATTTCAGGAAGATTACTGATTTAGTGGGATTGCGGAAATTATACGTATTATCTGCCCATTGCTTTCATGAAATGTTTCTGAAACTGAATACTGTTTACAATGCAGGTATTCTTACGAAAATTTCAGAAGCAGGACTTATGAGCGTAACTAATACAAGAAACCTAATAATACATATATATTTATATTAAACAACAGGCAAAACGCCGGCCACCTTATCTAGCCAGAGAAGTATGACCGTATGAGGAGGTTTCGGGTTCGAATCTCGGTTGGAAATGGATGTAGTTTCTCTTTTCTGTCCTTGTATATTCGTTGTGTGAATGTGTTGGTATGCCGTGAATGATTGCCTAACCTACAAACGGGTCCGTATGTTTTGTGTGTAATGTGGAAGTCGGACTTCATCCCATATGACGGTACAGTTGGAAAAGTGAAACAGCGCAACCAAAATTGCCTGCCTATCTGGAACAAACTAAGGCGGATCCAGTTTCTTTTTCAAGAACGGTTTTTTTTTTAATAGGGAGGGGTCAAATTAAATTTTTGTGCGAAAACGGGGGTATTTGATGGTTTTTTTTACAAATACATAAGTCAAAAA
>JAXGGA010010610.1:0-46058 GCA_038373865.1 Uloborus plumipes | reverse complement strand
TCTGATAGGTGCCCGGATGTACGGAAGATTGAACAGTCATGCATTAGAAGGATTCTCAAGAGAAGTCATGCAGGCGTATCTTAAAATGTGAGATCATTTCAAATAAAATCTTGACTAGTTTTGATTGCTATTTCCGGAAAATACTTAGTAGTTCAAGCATTTTTGGAATGGCAAATAATTTTATCGATCAATATTTATACAAAAAATATTTAGAAAATCCGCAAAAAAAGGGGCAGGGGGGGGGGACAAAAAAGAAAAAAAGAAAAAAAAGAAAGAAACAAGAAGGAAAAAGAAAGGAAGTAGAAAAAAATTAAATGAATAATAATAAAATAATTATAACTGTAAAACATCATGAGATGGGTTTGCATTAGGGGTGCGACATCGAAGGCAAAACAACGATATTCAAGACATCGATGTTATTGATACATCGACCAAAAAACATCGATGTTTTCAAACATCGATCTTTTTTTTACTGCTTACACATTTAAATGTACGGTTATTCAGTTACTCCTCATTACAAGCGCCACTTTATATCACTCAATTAGATATCTTTTGTCTCCTAGACAAACATCAACCGTAAGATATCGACGTCAATTAAGAAAGCTTTTTTCAGTGAGATATATACTGCAACTGTTGATTAACTGTATAACTTTTTTTTGTTGCATATTTTTCTAAAACTTTTTTTTTTCTGCTGAAATGTAAAACATCATCGAAAAAAATATCAAATGCAAAACAACGATGTTTAAAAATCATTGACAGTAAATTATCGTTAGTTATGAAAAAAAAACTTTTTTTTTCAATTTGGTAGACATTGCAACTAGTGGTTGAAGAAAGATGAATCTTTTTTGTAGCATAGTTTTTATTGTTTTCTTGCTGAAATGTAAAAAGTACATCGAAAGAAGAAAAAAACATTGAACGCGAAACAACGATAATTAAAAGATATCAAAAAAATGGCGAAAGCAAATTAGAGATGTTTTAGAAACATCGAGAGCAAAACAGCGATAATAATCACAGAACTTTTTTTCCGATGAAGTTAATATTGCACCTTCTAATTCATGATGAAAACTTTTTAATTAGTATGCTTATCGTATATTTTACTTTGGCTTTCTTTGCTGGAATATAAAAAAATCGACATCGAAAACAACATCGAACTCAAAACATCGATGTTGGAAAAACATCGACCCTCAAACATCGATGGTAAAAACATCGATGTTCTTACAAAAACATCGATGTTTCCAAAACATCGACATCGATATCGCAGCCCCAGTTTGCATCCCAAAAATTCCATCAAACCTTGAGGGAAGTTTTACGGGGAGAAGGGTAAAAAAGAGAAAAGTGACCCTTATTTTCAAGAAGGTGTCAAGTGTGAAAACTAGATGTGTATTACAGTCGAATCTCGTTAAAACACACGACAAGGGGCCTTTAAAATCAGTTCGTCTTCACCGTAGTTCGTCGTAATTCGTTTGCCCCGTTCAAATGCTACGAGACACCCCCCCCCCCCCCCAAAAAAAAAAAGAAAAAGAAAAAGCAAACCCACCAAAATGAGACCAAAATCCCTCTCAAATTATCCTCCTCCAAAATTTTCAATGCCGTATTTTGCGCCATTAACCCCCCCCCCCCCCTCCCCTCTGTTGTAGGTAGCAAATAGAGAGCTCTTAGGCATAATGCTCATGGCAAGAGAGAAACACGGGCATTTAAGACTAAGTTTACTTTCCCAGCAGAATGTTTCGCGTCTTCTCTGTTACTTTCTTTTTCTTTTCTTTGTTACTTTCTTCTATATCTAATCTAATATATAGAAGAAAGTATTGGTTTCGTGAAAATTTTCGAATGTCGAATTTTGACGGATTTGCACGTTTTGAGGTGCGCTGAGTCCATTTCGACCATTTTTGGAAAATGTCTGTCTGTGTGTGTGTGTGTCTGTCTGTGTGTGTGTCTGTCTGTGTGTGAGTCTGTATGTGTGTGACCAGTTTTTGTGGCCGCGCTAGAGCAAAAACTACTGCATGAAATCGAACAAAAATTTTTGCACATATGGTACCACCATGTGAACTGGTGCACCTGACTTTGTTTAGCGAATTCCTCCAAGAGGGGTGGAGCAATTGCACGTGTTCTGCGCGTGGGTGATTGCTATAGCTCAGGAAGCAACCGGCGGAATCAAACGAAAATTGGTCCATAGGTAGACCCTACTGAGTACCGGTGCTGATTCAATTTGCGTGTCAATATCTCGAAGGGGTTTGGAGCAATCAAAAGTGCTTATTTTGTCATTCCACCTACTGTATCTCGAGAAATATTGCTGAGATTTGAATGAAATTTGGAATAACACTAACCCAATATGGAAGCAAGCATCGATTAAATTTTGGCGCCAATCGCCCCAGGGGGAGGGTGGGGTGATTTTTGCGCTTAGTCAACAATGCGAAAAATTAATTTATTAAAAAATCGCTTTCACGCTATTTAATTATCAAAACAGCTGAAAACTTTCAATGATTTGAAATTTTTAACTGTTGCCAATTTCTTTTTACTAACAAATAAAATGTTTGCAATTAATCTAAACAAGGCTTTTGCAATGATTTCTAATTTCGCTCATTGATTCTACATTTGCAGGGTTATTACGATAATTGGGAAATTGGAGCTGTCTCCAATTATTCGGGCGAGTACGTATTTTATTTTGTAACTGGAATTCATAAGATAGATATGGGTGACTCTACAAATACGGGAATATTTCTAACATGTAGATTTCAAAAAATTAATTTAAAATTAAAAATCTGAAAAAAATCAGCAAAGCACTTAATAAGTTACATAATTAAAATAGAATACCAGCAGAGCTTAAATGTTTGTATTTTATTGGATTTTGGGATTTTTATTTTTTTGAAGGCATATGTGAATGATAAAAAGGGCATGTGGATGACACAATGGGTATGTGAATATAACACAGTAAGTATGTGAATAACACACATACAATAGGTATATTAATGAAATTTTTTAACCAGTAAACTGTTAGACATAATTTTTAAACATTGTACTGTCATACTTTGGCTTTTGATTCATCCACGTGTCTTATATTGGGGCATGTGAATGACAATAGAAAAAGGACATGTGAATGACGAAACACAAGTGATTGTGTTCTCAAAAAGTCATATCTGAATATTTTTCGGCTTCACTTCGAATTAGAACCCACAAATGTAAGCCTTAGGATTATTCATTATCAAAATTTATTTACATGTACATTTTACATGCATTCTGTGGGGCATGTTAATGACAAAGGTAAAAAACACTTGCCTTGAAAGTTGAGTTTAGCTTGCTTTTTATCATAAAGTAATTGCAGAACAGCAAAATTAATCCTCAGCCAGGAATAACAAAGTTCCATGCTTTATTTTAAGATGTGTTGCCAGATTTTGAAATAAAACATTTCAGAGAAAAATATCTATACTTTTTAGACATGTGGATGACTGATAATCGCTGGGACAAAGTTCAGATTAACTTTTAGAGATATTATTTTCATATTATTTTGCTTTTTTTTTTGTGATTTACATCTTGCACACATTCATATTTATAAATAAAAAACTCTTGAGAAAAAAATCACTTATTTTTTTTAAAGCTATATTCCATTAATTGTGAAAATTGCACCTATGGGACAGGGCATGTGGATGACATTTCAATCTAATATCCTTTTTTTTAAATGAATAATAATTAAATATTGACATTGTTGATAACGAAAATTACAGAACAAAAGACGCATAAAAATATTCCCAAAATAGTTTTTTATTAAATTAAAAACAAAAAGAGCAATCAGTATGGAACACAAATTTGCCCATTTTTGTAGAATCACCCATATAGAAGAAAGTTTCGTGACGGCCACGACAGCTAGTTTTTTTTTTTTTTTTTTTGCTTCATTCCTAAAAATAAGTGACATATAGAGAAATAATAATAAAAAATAATAATGCATGTTTTATATTAATATAAAACTATGGCAAAAATTCAAATAAATTTTATATGACAATAAAATAACCCCCCAAAAAATAGTATCAGAACACGGCGTGGTGAGTCCTGGAACCATTGCATCCTTGAAATTTTTTGTTGTAAAATTTTGGTTGTGATTCGTCCACAAATTCTTTTTTCCTCTTCCGTCCAAATTAACTCATGTAGTAAGAGTTGCACGAAAGAAATGTCTTTGGCTTTACTTCAGAAAAGTAGCACGAAGACACGTGGTCAAGGTCTGTATAATGATTTGAAGAAATTTTATTACAGCAGGTGGGGGGGGGGGGAGGAACCACATCAGTTTTCAAAAAAAAAGTATTTTTGGAATCCGTGAGACTATGCTAAAAATGAAGGACGGAAAAAACTAGTAAAGTCTTTGAAAACTATGCAAAAATGAAACATATAGTCGTCTGCCACGACATCTATATTTAGTAATTTGAGCGAGTGGCGTGCTTGGTGATTATTTCCTAAACATTTTCTGACATCACTATTGAAACTACGATTGATTTTTAAAAACTAGGTTAAGGTTATCCATATTTAAGTCTCGAAACAACCAACTGGACATTTAGAGCTGATAAGCAAACGGGAAAATGAAAAATTGAACTGGCTTCTGATAGATTGAAATCGGGGATGCTCCCCCCTCCCCCTTCAAATGTTACTGGTTACTGCCCAGAACGAAAGACCCCCAAAATTAAGATTTGAAAGACCCTCTCAAGTTACACGAAAAATTCACTGGCGCAGTCTACGCCATGAACTCCCCCCCCTCCCCTCGTGGACACCCCTGTCTAATTAAACACCTGCATGTGCCTGGAATGTTTAAATAGAAATATGCACAACATCCAAAGCAATTTTTCCCATTTCCAACATTAAATAGTTTTTCAAAAAAAGAAAACCTGGAGTACGAACATACAATAATAACACTCATAAATAAATTGTAAAAACTTAATATTCGTTCAATAGTTGAAGCGATTAAATTTTTATTGAGACATATATCCATCTCCTAAATGAAAAGTTTTCTGAGTAGATTCTCTGTAGTAAATAATAAAGTCGACGATAGTAAATGATGAAGTCAACGTAAGCAAAACATAACATTTCAAAAATATTGCCTACACACGTGTATCAAAGTTACAAGGAAACCGTTTTATAAATTGAGAAAATCGTTCTTTATAGTTGAAGGGCTTGGAGGATGAAGGTGCTGTGTTACATTTTAAAAAACACTCTGGACAATGGTAAGCAATGGATACATTTTTAAGCAAATGAAACTTGGTACATCAAAAAGTAGATGTCATTAGACCATTTCCAAAGGCAAACTAACGAAAAAAAAAAAAAAAGCTGCAACAATAAAACTTTGAACTTTAATTACTCTCAATTTCTGTTTTGTCACATAACCCCTTCAATTGCAAAACACGCTTGCGCAACAATTTTTCAAATTTTGTGTTTTAATGACGTTGGTTTCATCATCGTTTTTTGTACCACAAGGGAAAATTGAGGCATGAGTAGATGAGGCACAGACCCAGGGCACTAAAATTTGGGGCGCACCAAATCTAGCTGAAGTTTATTCTTCAGTTAAGGAATATAAATAGAGGGGGTGGGGGGAGAGAGAGAGGCACTAGTGCTGGATCTTCGATTTTATATAGCGGGGGAAAATCATAACAAGCCAAAATATACTTTCTATAATTGCATTAAGCCCGAGTAAACATACGAGTAAATATGTAAAATAACTGTATAAGTTTTAATTTATTGGTATGAAAATTCTTGAACAGTTCCATGCAGTGATTTTTTGAATAAAATATTCAGTGTTCCATTCTGTCCCTTCAGAAAATGGACATTTCAGCATTTATAAGGACAACAGGACTGTCTCGTACAAAATGGAACGACTGAAACTGAAACATATATCTTTGGGTGCATGTTTATGCTTTTTTCCTATTAAATGCCCCCATTCCTAGAAAATTTTGAAATCTCAAACTCGTTTCAACTCACCTATACATTTGCTGTAAAAGTAATAAATTTAATTAGAACATGCGTGGTGTGTGTGTGTGAGAGAGAGAGAGAGAGCGAACTCGGATTTAACTTCCCGATCAATTACTAATTTGTATCACATTCCACTCAGCTGCACGAAATGTTTTATTTTATGTTATCTTTTTTAAACATCACTGTCGGTTGCTGTGGTAACCATCATATCAAAGGGCGCTTGTTGAACACACACCGCGCGTTCTTCGGAAAGAACATTAGTTGCTATGGAAACATCATACTTGCTTTTTTATTTATGCATATAACTGGATAAAATGTTCTCTTTCAAACTGCCGTGTGACTAATCGTTTCCTCTCTATTAAGCTCTAGAATGAGTCATACAGCAAAATCAATGCATTCCATCATCGAAATCCAAGAAAATTGGGAATGAAAGATGACTCTCTGTACGCTGCGGAGCAGGGTTTAAGCTGAGTTTCAAAGGTTTTTTTTTTTAGCAAAAACGCTACAATAGGAGAAAAAGCGTCAGCAAATTGCTAAAGGTTAATAAATAGCGAATCTGTTTTCTATTTTTCTAACCTTGTGCAAAAAATGTAAAGGAAAAATACAACGTTAAACAAGAAATTCTGTCAAGAACTAAACGAGCCTACTTTCCCGTACATCGACATAGGCATTGTAGCATCTGATCAATATTCTCTTGATTATCTAAAACTAAAAATTATGTCAAACATATCTTTTTGCACTTAAAGCTGATTTCTGAAAGCAAAATATACCCCTCTCATCAGATAAAATAGACACGTAAAAAGTAAATAAACGAGTCAATAAAGTTTTGTCGCACCTTTAAAAGAATGTAACTGCTATAGTTCTTCCGTAGAAAAATTCCACAATCGTTTTCAAAAGAAAAAAAAATAAATAAAATAAAAATACAAAGAACTTCAAAACACATTTTATCAAAGAAAGAAAAAAAAAAACTCGTTCGTTAATAAAATGTCTTGAATTTCATTTTTAATCCGTTGCCAGTTGTTAAATATAAATAAGGAATAAAATGCTCTCGTGAATGAAAAATTTTTGTTAACAAAAAAAATCGTCTGGTAAAAAAAAATAATAATAAATTAAACAAAACAAATAAATAAATATACAAAAAATCGTCTGCCCAGTCAGTCATTTTTTCTGAAACTGCATTTCCGCCATGTTTGCGGAGTCGGAGTCGGAATCAGAGTCCTCACAGAAGATTATTCAAAAAAGTACTTTACAATACATTATTTATCAAAACCATTTTCTTACAAAGTTAGTTTGAAGGAAATCCGCCTTGAAGTTCAGAATCAACATTCAATTTAAATTTCTCCGTAGGCGCTCATGTTAAAATGTTTTCTGAACGGTTCATCATTGAACGAAAAATGGTTCAAATTGAAAAGTGAAATATAGGAATGAGCCTCTCCGAGATCTTTCGAACAAAAAAAAGTTTATTCAATTCGGACGGTTCACTTAAAAGTTATTAGGTGGGGAAAGGTTGTTTGAACAGTTCAATGTTGAACAAAAAAAATGTTCAAACTGAAAATTTAAATACAGTAATGAAGCATCCTTGCTGAGATCTTTTGAACAAAAAAAAGTTTGTTTAAATCGGACTGTTCATTCAAAAGTTATTAGGTGTGAGAGCTTGTTTGAACGGTTCAATGTTGAACGAAAAATTGTTCAAATCGGAAATTTAAAAACGGGGATGAAGTATCCTTGCCGAGATCTTTCGAACAAAAAAAAGTTTGTTTAAATCGGACGGTTCACTCAAAAGTTATTAGGGGTGAGAGCTTGTTTGAACGGTTCAATGTTGAACGAAAAATTGTTCAAATCGGAAATTTAAAAACGGGAATAAAGTATTCTTGATAAGATCTTTCGAACAAAAAAAACTTTATTCAATTCGGACGGTTCACTTAAAAGTTATTAGGTGGGGAAAGGTTGCTTGAACGGTTCAATGTTGAACGAAAAATTGTTCAAATCGAAAATGTAGATACGGGAATGAAGTATCCTTGAAAAGACCTTTCGAACAAAAAAAAGTTTGTTCAAATCGGACTGTTCATTCAAAAGTTAGTATCGCGGGACCGGTTATTTGAACGGCTCAAAGTTGAACCAAAAATTGTTCAAATCGAAAAATCAAATATGGGAATGAGCTGTACTCGCCGAGATCTTTCCAACAAAAAAAAGTTTGTCCAAATCGGAATGTTCATTCAAAAGTTATTAGGGGGGGACAGACAGACCGACAGACCGACCGACCGACAGACCGACCGACAGACCGACCGACGCACAAATTCCCCATCTCAATACCCTACTTTCAAATTTTTAATTTTTCGATATTATTTCATTTTTTTGTTTCTTTTTGACTTTTTTTTACTTGGCGATATTTTTTGAACTTGGCGATATTTTTTGGACTTGGCGATATTTTTTGGACTTGGCGACATTTTTTAGATGCATTAAGCCAATTTTAATGCTTTTTTCGTCTCTTTTATTTTTAACGGGAAAGTAGGCTAAAAAGCACAAATAGGCAGGGATACTGCAGACACGTGTTTTGGGCGTTACAAGGAACGCCTTTTTCAAAAAGTTTTTGTCGGATGTCTGTGCATCCATAAGCTCACATTTTTTTTGCATTGAAAAGGCGTTCCTTGTAACGCCGACACACGTGTCTGCAGTATCCCTGCGTATTTGTGCTTTTCAACGCTTCATGTTGAAAGCTAAATTCAAAATTCAGCCTTGACATCTTGAAAGAAATAAAGTCATAGTAGGAAACTTATTTTTTGGTAATTCAAAGTGATAGATTTAGAACTGTAATTAACATTTAAAGAACAGAAGTCATCTTTAAATCATTAATAATGCATTTATTGGGGGGCTTTTATACCCATAAAGACAATACATTTTTTGAATTTAATAGCATTTTATACATGTTGGCTGTACGATTTATAAGATTTAGGCAGGAATTCAAGTGAAACAGGCGATCGCAAATTGCAATCGCTACTGGAAGTGAATTACATTAGAACGTTTCTTGATAAAAACATCGTGACGTCAGCGTAACGTTTGCCTATGAACAACGAGCTAGATAAAACGTCACAGCCTACTTGGCGAATAAGAGGAGATCGCTGACTGCTTGTGAGCTCTTATTGGCTCCACCCGTAGTGACGTCAGTGCGATTAGCATTTATAGCGATTGCAACTTATCCAAATTTGGGAATTTGCGATTGCAATGGTGAGTTGCGATCGTCCGTGTTTTACTTGAATTCCTGCCTAAGTTAGATATCACCATGCTTGCTTTCTTTTTCAGATTGTGCATTGTTTTTTGTTGTTATTATATTGGAGCAAAAAAGCGAAAATGGCCTTGTTTCATTTTCGCAATTTAGATAGTATTTTCGCATTTTGCGAAAAATGAGACCGTAGCGAAACCCTTCTGCGGGGTCTAGGAAAATGACCGACTCCGACTTCTTGAATTTCAAAGACTCCGGCTTCTTTACTTTGGCAGTTTCGAAGAAGTTGTCACGTGACAGACACATATGTTTTTTTTTTTTTTTTTTTGCAGTGAAAACTTCTTTAGGTTCGTTGAGTATTTTTTGAGATGAAAAAAAAAAAGCAATTGAATTCGCGACACTTATTGTTACCGTTGCTGACAATTATGAACGCATTGTGTCTAAAAAATACGTACATAGATTTGAGATGGAAAAAACAATGTTACCGTAACTGACAATTCAAAAAATACACACGTAATTGGGCAAGTTTTTACTTCTGTAAGCACTCCAGGAGTGCCATTGTTTTTTTTTTCTTTGTTTTTTTAGTTGCAGTCATAACACAAAATTTTGAAATGCTTAGTTTCACAGATACAGTTAAACCTGTAAATTTGCCCACCCTTATGAATTGACCACCACAGTGGACAACTTTTGTGAGGAACGGAATTTGGTTTAGCTTATACAATGAAGGGTAACTTTTTAAACTTGACCACCAGTCTATTTTGACCACTGATGTACACCAACTTTGGTTTGAAGTATTGCAAAAAGCCCTTTGTAAGTTACCACTTGGTTATTTTTTCCAATTTTATTAAATTATTTTACTTCATTATTATTTTAATTTTGAAAATTAACTACTCAAGAAATACTTTCTTCTATATATTAGATGTAGAAGAAAGTAAAAATGGAAGTTTCATCCTATTAAATATTCCAACTTTGACTACTACATATTGTCAAGAGATTTACAAAACATTAAAATTCACCATCGCCGAGTTTTAAAACACAATGATTTTAAATACATTTTTTTAAATCCCACGCGAATGAAAGCGCGGTTTGAGAAGCGGAACAAGTGATGTCTTGACGTCGTATCTATCTTTCAGCAGTTCACACCACGAAATTGTATTGTAGATGCACGAGCTCTTCATTGAGAAGTCCCCCCCCCCTTCCGTTATCAATTAATTAGTTTAAGTCTATTAATTCACTTTGAAGACCGTATTCGTCAAAGGGCAATCAAATAACCTGCCTCAGGTGTCAGAGATGATGATTTTCATTCGTTTTGTGATGAAACGAGCTTCTAATTTTTAGAATTGCATTACCTTTCGACTTTTACCTAGTACGGCAGCCCTGCTTATGCAGCTTTGTGAATGCGGGGAAAACCTGTTTGACCTGGGCTGCGGAGTCGGAGGAAAAATGGTCGACTCCGACTCCGACTCCGACTCCGGGATTTTAAAACTTTCGACTCCGACTCCGACTCCCGACTCCTGCTTTGAATTTTTTTTTTTTTTTAACCTAAATATGAAGAGGGAAAAACCCTAAACAAAGGTTGAAAAATTAGGTCCATTTTAAAAAGTTTCATTTTTATTCATGGTCGTAGCCAGGACTCACTTTAGCGGGGGGGGGGGGGGGGATAGCAAGCTGGGGTATCCCAGGAGGTCATGAGAGGTCATTATGACCTCTCAAAAAGTTCAATTTTCTCAAGAATTCTCGCAAGTAATTTCACCACATTTACCTCAGTTCTCGGAGGGCACTGTGACCTCTCAAAAAGTCCATTTTCTCCAGAGCAATAGACAAGTGCCGTTCTTGTCATTTGACTCCGTACAAAACTAATCCTTTTCTTGTTAAATAGCCAGACTTTATTTTAACACATTGCATTTTTGCTGCAAAGACCCGCCATTTGAAGCCCTTTTTAATGATCCTAGATGCTTAGGATTTGGATATTGGACGCTGAAAATTTGTATCTGTTACTTTCAAAGATATGTTTTCACCTCCATAAAATTTCATCCAAATCGGAGGTGGTCGGAGTCGGAGTCGGAGTCGACATGTTTTTCAGCGACTCCGACTCCGACTCCGCAGCCCTGGTTGTAATAGCTATCCAAGAATCTCGCTCCATTGGCGCCCGAAGAGCGAAAATTTCCGCAACCATATGACGTCACCATCGCTTGGAATTTAAAAATGTTTTGCAAGAAAAGTACTTGTCACATTGAAAATAAATTTTTACAAATGATATGTTGAAAAATGGGAAACTTCCCCGTTGAAAATCAAAAACATTGATTCTTATTTGTGACAATTTAAATATTTTGCGTGAGTAATGTTTAAAAAAAAGGAAAAAAAATTCCTGTTTGAATATTATTTTATTTTTCTCCGAAGTTATGATGCAGTCGCCTTTGCTTCACCCAATCCATACTACACACCATTACATTTCATCTGATACCAATCATAACATTTAATGTTGCATAATGGCTGTAAAATTAGTTGACTGCTGTCAGAAGTAGGCTCTTCAAAGTACTTACTTTTCTCATCCACTACTGATGAATAATTAAATTTTAAGCATCTCAAATAAGAGCAAAGTGAGATGTTGACCGTGCTTTTTAAAATTTCTCTGATGTTCCAATTTTATATGTATAAATATATTTTTTTTTTCTCTCGCTCAAGCTACTCTTTTAAATCATTTTCGTTTAGATTTTCTTGAGATAAATAATTTTTTCAGCATGAGTTTGGTGGACATTGAAATATTCTTTTCAAATGTATATTACATTTACGGATGAGTATTGAGTAACTCACTTATGACTACAGTTTAACTGTGAGGTGAATTAACGGAATTTCTCCTTGTTTTGGCAAGTCTTCCTTAGTGTATTTACATATTTGTATACTTGTTGAAGCAATATTTAAGAAGTTTGAATTTAGCCAAAATTTCCTTTGAAAGTTTCATATGTTTATTTTTCAGCTTATATTGAATTGCTAGAGACAATATCCTTAGCTTTTCGACTTTTCTCGTTAGACATTCTTTCATACAGAGACAATGTTTCTGTTTACATGCAATGTACTTCCCTTCTTGCTTCAATTTTTCTTGGCACCTTTTCTGTCATTCTGCGGTTACTCGTTAAATATTTAAAAAAATTCTTTTACTGGAATGAAAAACCTTTTTTAGATGCGGAAGAAAAATATGTGCATGCATAAACACACATGCTACACATTGGAAAGCTGAAGGCCAAAACTGAGACCCAGTGCACAAATTGAAAGATTATAAAACACTAAAAGAATTAAAATCACGCTATTTATATTTAATTTCATCAGTATTATTAATTATATGTAGGTGTGTACAAGTGGTAACCCTCTCTTTAGACCCTAAAATACCATTAGGGCACATTAAATACTTTTAAGAAGTTAATATTAGCTTGTATTGGCTGTAACTCACTTTTCGCGTGACTCACGTTACAAAATAAACATCCTTATTTTTTGAATAAAAAAGCAAAAAACTCTAAATTGGCCAATAAATTCTTTTTTGTAATGTACATGAGTAGGAGAAACAGGAAAAAAATTTCCTTTATAAGCTATAAAATTTGGAAATATTAAAAAAATTAAGTTTTCGTGACTCACGTTACACAAAATTTAATGGTTTAAAAACTACTTTAAAAAATTATTTTAAGAATAAATTTCAAAATGTACTGTTAATAATTGTTTTCTTATCGAATAAATCTGCCAGGAAAAAATGCAATTAAATTGTGGAAACAGGCTAAACCAATAAAATATGCTCGTTTAAAAGTGTGTCTGGCAGAGAGAGACTTTTACAAGATTGTGAGCCCATAGAACAAGCTCTCTTACAAAAAGAAAATGATTCACCTGAAGTTTCTTTTTTAGCCTACTTTCCCGTTAAAAATAAAAGAAAGACGAAAAAAGTATTAAAAGTAGCTTAATGCATCTAAAAAATATCGCCAAGTCCAAAAAAAATCGCCAAGTTAAAAAAATAAAGAGGTAAAATGAATATCGAAAAATTAAAAATTTGAAAGTAGGGTATTGAGATGGGGAATTTGTGTGTCGGTCTGTCGGTCGGTCTGTCTGTCCCCCTCTAATAACTTTTGAATGAACATTCCGATTTGAACAAACTTTTTTTTGTTGGAAAGATCTCGGCGAGTACATCTCATTCCCATATTTGATTTTTTGATTTGAACAATTTTTGGTTCAACTTTGAGCCGTTCAAATAACCGGTCCCGCGATACTAACTTTTGAATGAACAGTCCGATTTGAACAAACTTTTTTTTGTTCGAAAGATCTTTTCAAGGATACTTCATTCCCGTATCTACATTTTTGATTTGAACAATTTTTCGTTCAACATTGAACCGTTCAAACAAGCTCTCACCCTAATAACTTTTGAGTGAACAGTCCGATTTAAACAAATTTTTTTTTGTTCGGAAGATATCGGCAAGGATACTTCATTACCGTATTTAAATTTTCAATTTGAACATTTTTTTCGTTCAACATTGAACCGTTCAAGCAACCTTTCTCCAGCTAATAACTTTTAAGTGAAATGTCTGAATTGAATAAACTTTTTTTGTTCGAAAGATCTCGGAGAGACTCGTTCCCATATTTCACTTTTCAATTTGAACCATTTTTCGTTCAATGATGAACCGTTCAGAAATTTTTTTAACATGAGCGCCTACTGGGAAATTTAAATTGAATGTTGATTCTAAACTTAGGCAGGGATTCAAGTGAAACAGGCCATCGCAAATTACAATCGCTACTGGAAATGAATTACATTAGAACGTTTCTTGATAAAAACATCGTGACGTCAGCATGACGTTTGCCTATGAAAAACGAGCTAGATAAAACGTCACAGCCTACTTGGCGAATAAGAGGAGATCGCTGAGTGCTTGTGAGTTCTTATTGGCTCCACTCGTAGTGACGTCATGCCAAGTTAAGTTGATGATAATGTAATTCACTTCCAGTAGCGATTGCAATTCGAAGCGATCGCAGTGCTGTTTCACTTGAATCCCTGCCTTAAAGGCGGATTTCCTTCAAACTAACTTTGTAAGAAAACAGTTTTGATAAAAAATGTATGTTAAGTACTTTTCTGAAAAATCTTCTGTGAGGACTCTGATTCCGACTCCGACTCCGCAATCATGGCGGAAATGCAGGCTCAGAAAAAAATGACTGACTGGGCAGACGATTTTTTGTTTATTTATTCATTTTTTTTTGTCTAATTTATTATTATTTTTATTTTTTTTTTGGCAGACGATATTTTTTTTTTTTGATTACAAAAATTGTTCATTCACGAGAGCATTTTATTCTTTACTTATATTTAACAACTGGCAACGGATTAAAAATAAAATTCGAGACATTTTATTAACGAACGAGGTTTTTTTTCTTCGATAAAATGTGTTTTGATGTTCTTTGTACTTTTATTTTATTTATTTTTTTTTTTCATTTGAAAACGATTGCGAAATTTTTCTACGGAAGAACTATAGCAGTTACATTCTTTAAAAGATGCGACAAAACTTTATTTACTCGTTTATTTACTTTTTACGTGTCCTGATCATCTGATGAGAGGGGTATATTTTGCTTTTAGAAATCAGCTTTAAGTGTTATAAAGGTATGTTTGACATAATTTTCAGTTTCAGATATTCAAGAGAATATTGATTAGATGCTAGATTACCGATGTCGATGTACGGGAAAGTAGGCTCGTTTAGTTCTTGACAGAACTTCTTGTTCTAATTTGTAAACTTCAATCAATATAGAGAACCTTCAAAAAAAATTAAGACAATTTTTCAACATTTTTTTTTTTTTTTAACACCGAGTTCCCATGTTGCCTGGAATTGCCCTTTAGCTTTTTTCAAACACCACAAATCAAAATCTTATTTTTTAAAAATGTGTGTCACTTTAATGATCGTTCATTACCCCCCCCCCCCTCGCAGTGCAAAAAAACATTACACAGCAGATTTTCCCCAATAACTTAACACTCATGGTGTTTGATACATTTTATTTGTTTGTAATGATGTTTTTTGGTCACAACCAATATGAAAATCACAAAAAATAGTTACTTTAATTTTTAACATACATTTATCATCTTCAGAATTTTTGACTTTTAATTTTACCTTGAATTTGACGTAAATGCAAGATATAAAATACAGAATTTTATAAAGGTACAAAAATTAACATAATATAATTGATTGTGTATATAATTTTTGAAAAAATAATACAGGTGCCGCAAATCAAAAACCATTTATTGCCACAATCGATTCAAAGCCACCAAAAATGGCGCAAACGTCCATAAGAAAATTCTACAGCAACGAAGGACCCCATTGCCAGTTTTAACAAAGATCCGACCAAAACTGTCATTTTGTACCATAAAAAAATATGGGGCACATTCCCATGGGAGGAAGTACCTGCATTTAGGACATTACAATCATTAAAATCATTAAAAAAAAAAAACATGCACCTATTCGAAAAAATCCTTGCAGACCTGGACTCGATCTCATTCCATCAGGAACTTCAACCTGACACGCGTAACCACTTGACATCGGATCGCTCATTGAAGTAAGGATTTATGATAGCAGATATTGTTTTAAATGACATGAAATGTTAGTTTTTCGATCATAGCTTTTTTTTAGTGAACAAATATCGTCATATGAGTACATGGTACCTAAGTTACACCATCTCCTATCGATTAAAAAAAAATCGTCCAAATCGGTTCAGTAGATCAGATGTTATGAGCGAACAAACAAAATAACAAAAAAGAAAGTATACGCTTTGAATTGAGAACCTCCTCCTTTTTCGAAGTCGGTTAAAAAAGGCTAAGGTGGGTAGTAGCGTGAAGATCTCACACCAAAAAACTCATGGTCTCTTATGAAAATTTCCTCTTCTTTGGAGAAAAGAAACTAACAAACAAAAAAATAATCACATTATCTACTGAATTAGTTTGTTACAGAAAATTATGACTATCATCATTTGATACAAAAAAAAAAAAAAAAAACCAATTATGGCATTTCGAATATTGCACAAGAGTTTGTTATTTTTACATCTGCAGCAATTTGTTTAGCACTTGTTAGTGCAACTGCATCGAACAGCAAGCACATTGGCCAGGGACAGGGAGTTCCGGCCACTTCGCGAAGTGGCCGGCCAAAGTCGCATATACGCAATTCATTTCCAGTACATCGGACTTTGGCCACACGGCCCGGCCAATGCGCGAAATGGCCGGCCAATTCGCGAAGTGGCCGGACTTCGGGCTTTGGCCGTAACATATACACTGTTAAAAAAAACCTGAATTTTCAGGAAGTTTTTTCCTGATTTTAACGGCATTAATGGGTTAAGAAGTATTAACAAGGTGCTTTTTTTTTTTTTTTTAATTTTTTCTCTTAAGTTTGAATACAAATTAAGTTCTTCCGAAATTGTTTTTTTTTTCCTTTCTGAATTTGAAACATTCGTGGTTCCTTTAAAAAAAATCCTGTATTTTTACTGATTTCCTCTATTTTCATATATTTACGTTATGGTGTTCATAGTGATCAACACTTTAAGAAATGGACTCTGAAAATTGACGATATTTTTTGTTTTTAATGAAATCGCTTCCAAGGAATAATCTTTAAACTGGTTTAAAAAAACTAAAATATACGCTTTTATATGCACTTATAATGCATCAATATGTAATATAGCTTAGCATTTAGAATTAATAATAGTATTAAATATATTACTCTTATATTTGCAAAGAACGTGAATTTTATCTTTTATTCAGAGTTACATACACAAACAACTAAAACACTTATAATATATCAACATGTAATACATACTTCAGCTTTTAGTGTTAACAACAGTATTAAACATATTACTTTTAATTTTTGCAAAGAACGTGAATTGATCTTTCATTTAGAGTTACATACATGCATACAAACAAACCGACATGTGAAACTAATAAAAGCGTATTAAAAAAGTTTAGTTTTGAGACTAAGTTTTTTAATCGTTGTGGAAAATTACAAAAATCATTTTACTAACTCTCAGCACTCTTGGTTTATATATGTAACTCTTAAATGTCTATCAGTTCACATCATGAAATAACAAACTATTAAGTCTAGACTCAAATTAAATTAAAAATAATAATAACAAAAATAAAAACATGATAAAAATTGATGGGGCAAGAGCCATTCTTACCTCTAATGGATGAAAATCTTCCCTCTAATGGACGACTGACAAAAAAGACAACAAAAGGGGGTATGGATTTTAAAATATACTCACACACCCTTTTGTTGCCCATTTTGCGTGATGAATGCATTGCGATGAATTATGGACTGATAAACTAAATCTTCTTTAAAATGTCGTACAAGGGAAACGCGGCATATAGAATTATCACATGACTTCCAGGAGCGTGAAAAGATCATTTTTTCACAAGTCTTCTAACGGCACAAAATAATTGGGGGAACGCTATAAATCCAGCCGAAGTTTTCCACAGCAATCTCAAATTAAAGCAAAATGGCTTCACAACATATATCACAACACCATCGGTTTCGAACTAACAGACACGAATAAAGTTATACATTCAAACGCGATATGTTTTGGCAAGCGTCCAAGTTTCCACGTCTGGCGCCAGGAAAAAATGATCGGTGATTCAAGGAATATTTCTGTTTCTTTAAGGAAAAGATACGTTTTGAAGCGAAAACAGAAATTTTCTGTTAAAATCAGGAAAAAACTTCCTGAAAATTCAGGTTTTTTTTAACAGTGCATGGAATCGGTTTAAGGAGGTGAGGGGAGAGGTCTAAATACATTCCTTAGGCGCCCCAAACCCAGATTTTTGGCAGAGGGGAAAATCTCTACTAAGCGAATGAAAATCCACCTTTTGCAGAATAAATCTGGTGTTGACCACATTTTTTGTCCCAGTTTTGAACGTGGAACGATAGGTTATATTTAGGTTCTGGAAATACGTTTGTTTTCAGTGCTCCCCAGCTAAAAAAGTATACCCCACTATCCGGGGCCGTCATTTTTGATCCCCCATTTTTGATCCATGATCGTAGCCATCTTGGTTTTAATTATTTAATTACTTAATTAATTTATTTAATTTTGTTATTGATTGTTTAATTACTTTGAATTTAATATATTCATTCCGCGGGATTCGAACGCGGGTCCCTTGCGACTCCAGCAGGACACGCTAACCACTAGACGCTACTTGATCTTATCGAGGGAGAAAAATAATACTTTAAAAGTAAATTTTTTTGCAGGAGGCGCCATCTATGAAAGACTAAGGGCGTAAATAATATAATTTTATTAGTATGAATATAATGTTTTTTTACTGAAATGAATGCAAATCTGATTAGGATCTTGGGAGAGAGAGTTATTTAGGATAAAACTTAAAGTTTCTGCAGATATGATTCCTCCCCCCCTTTCTAAAAAGCAGCAATTCACGACCTCAATTCTGAGAAATTAAGCACCTCCTTAAGCACTGAAATGACACCGTGATAATATTACGGTTTTTAAACACGTCAAATATCACGTTCCTTAAGCACTGAAATGACACCGTGATACTATTACTGTTTTCGCACTTCAAATATCACGTTCCTTAAGCACTGAAATGACACCGTGATAGTATTACTGTTTTTGCACGTCAAATATCACGTTCTTTAAGCACTGAAATGACACCGTGATAATATTACTGCTTTTGCACGTCGAATATAACGTTCAAGGGACACTTAGTACCGTTATTTGACCAATAACACCATTTTTGTACCAAATTTGAACGTTCTGGTGCTGCTGGGGAACCCTCTCGGCACCCTGGACCTCATATGAGGCTCCTACTTTTGAACTCAATTTTGGAAGAAGTAAACACTTAAAATGATTTTTTTTTTCACTTAGGAGCCTTATATGTGATCTACATGAATAGGTGGAGTCACTGACGGAAAAAAAAATCATTTTAAGTGTTTACTTCTTCCAAAATTGAGTTCAAAAGTAGGAGCCTCATATGAGGTCCAGGGTGCCGAGAGGGTTAATGCAATTTTAATATCATGATTGATCAAATGACTTTATCTAAAAAATCCTCAAAAAAACGAGACAGATGGTGACATAGTGCATTATTCCGACTCAAAACTGCGTTTTATTTCTTATGAAATAATAACATATAAGTATAAAACGCACACTTTATTAAGGAAATTTTTCTTCCTTTTAACACGTGAATGAAGCAACTTTACCGCTCTTCGCGATAGTTAATTTGAACTTAAAAACTAGACGAGCAAGGCCCCTTCACTTTACTGCCTTTTTACTTACTACCCCTTACTTACTCCCCTTTACTACCTTTACTTTTAGAGGGCCACACTTGCCCCTCTCTTTCGAAAGTCTTTCTCCCTCTCTTTCAAAAGTATAAAGATGCTTTGCCCCATGCTCCTGAACTTTTTTAAGTTGAAAATTAACAATCGATCCAAAAACGATAAAATTGATCGATTCACGTGTTTAAAGAATGAAAAATTGAGTTAATAAGTGTGTAAAGTTTACAAATACCTTTGTGCTATTGATGTGGAGAAAATTACAACGTTAAGGAGGCACAAATAAGCAGGGATACTAAGTCGGATGTCTGTGCATCCATAAGCTCAAAAAATTTTTGCATTGAAAAATTCGTTCCTTGTAACACCTGACTTTTTTGAAAACTAAAAGTCAGGTTTTATTAGAGAAAGTTATGTTATGGTTTAATCCCAATAAATTGTATGTTAACTACGACAAAACTAATTTCACTATCTTTCATTGGAAAAATAAGAAAATTGACAATTTTGAACTAAGGTTGATTGAAAAACTTATCAACATGTAGAGAATATTAATTTTTTGGGGATTAATTTGCAAAATAATTTACGCTGGGATAATCACATTGATTTTGTTTCAAAAAAGATTTCTCGTAGTTTAGGTTTAATTAACTTTGTGTCAAATTTAGTTCCTGTAAATGCTTTATTCATCCTATATTTTTCTATGATCTATTCAGTTATTAATTATGGTATACTTACCTGGGGTCAAGCAACTAAAAATAATTTAAACAGAATTAATGTTTTAATAAAAAGATTTCAAGGAATTGTTAATAGGGCTAATAGATTTGGTGACGTAAATAGAAGTTTTTTAATGAACGCTGAACAAATTATAATTATAATGTTGGTATTTTTATGTATGATTCAGTCCATAATGGGTTTAATTTGGAAATAGTGGAAATGCGAGAAATGGCTCATAATAACCATACTAAGCATCGTGATGATCTTTTACCAATTTTTGCAAAAATAAATTTATTATTCAATGGCATTAATTCCTATGGATCGAGATTCTGGAATTCTCTACCAAACAGCCTAAAATGCATAAACAGTAGAAATTTATTTAAAAAACGGTTAAAAAATATTATACTTAGCTCCACTTACGCTCTATTGTTTTTACATTCTGTATAAATGTTCTTATGAATTCAGATGAGTACTTTATTTCCCTATTCATTAATTTGCCCTAAATGTTGTCTCTTTTGAGAGATGGGAGCTCGTCAGGCTGTTTTTTTTACAGCCTTTACTCCCATTTACTTAATCAAGGCTTTTTTGTTATGATGTATATACTTGACGTTTTTTTTTTTTATTTTTGTTTTTTTTTCTGTATTTGTGCTCTATTTATTGTTGTATTAGTCTTATGCTATGTCTATTTTTTGTTTATGGTTTGTATTGCCTTGATTGAAATAAAATTGAAATTGAAATTCAAAAAAAAAAAAAAAAAAAATTGAAAATAAGCAGGGATACTAAGTCTGATGTCTGTGCATCCATAAGCTCAAAAATTTTTTGCATTGAAAAATTCGTTCCTTGTAACACCGAAACACGTGTCTGCAGTATCCCTGCTTTTTTGTGCCTCCTTAACGTTATAATTTTCTCTACATAATAAGTGTGTGTTTTAGATTTTTTTTTATGTTATTATTTCATGTTTTTTGACCTTGCGTTCAGAATATTTTAGAGAAAGTCACTGTAGTTAGAATTGACGTTAAAATTCAATTGTGTAACCTTAAGAAAAATTCAGCTTCACGGGCGCCGCCCACCTAAGTTGCCTCCCCCCCCCCCGCACCTACTTTAAGCCTCTTCTTTTAGGGTTCACAAGCCGCCTATGGTATGCACTCAGAGGGCCGGATTTAGCGTTTGAAACGTTCCGTGCGAAAATGAAACATTGCGCCCCTATCAAAGTACAATTATTATGATAACCCAATCCTCCCCCCAAAAAATGATCTTTTCAAAACTATTAAACAAACATATAAAAAGAGGAAAGTTTTTCATTTTTCACTGACAATTTTCCATTAAAAATCTTTCCATTTCGAAAAGCGATTAACAGACGTTATACGAATGATTTTAATCATAACTGTAATTAATCGAGCAGAAGTTTGGAGTTCGGAGATTTTCTGATGGAAATTCTTCAAAATTTGCTCAATAGACGTAATTTTAGCCAATTTTTGGTGGTGTTTGGGAGAGGAGGTTTGAAGACTCTCTTAGGAATATTTACGAAATTTAAGAATAAAAACGCGGTTGTAGGTTGTCATACCTACAATGATTTTTTAAGAGATGGATTCAGTGTTGAAACCTCGCTCTTTTTCGTCCAAGATGCACAAGCAAACGTCTGATCTAACGGTTATCACAAGCAAATAACCACCTATAAACCCGAGCTCTGCCTTAAAAAATTTACGAGTTGTGCCGTTCCAAGTGCGGTCACTCGCTGGTGTTCTAATTTCACATTAGCTACCAATTTTTTTCGGCTCTCTTTGCTTTATAAGAGGATTTTTGCTTTCAACTCGGCTAGTTTCGTATTCCATGCGAGCATAAAAGCGCGAAACTACAGTCCATGGTTTTGCAATTTTCACAAACATGAGTGTAGTAAAAGGTAAGTAATGAAATCAATCGCCCCTCCCTTGAAAATTTTTCGGACGTTGCTAAAGCTGATTGCTCTATCAAAATACCCGCAATCGAAAAGTTAAATGGGCCGTTGCCACACCGTGAATAGTGTCCATTTTTCTGTTTTCAGATAAGAGGCGAGCGGAAATGACGTCATCAGTTGCGCATCGAGGTGGCGCATAATTGGTTGCTTGGAATGGTTCGAAAACCCGGGAACTCCCTGACGCGCCACTTTGCTTTGGAGCGAGAATCGTGACACTTCTCAGTTCTTCGGAGCTCAATCGTTACTTACTTTTTACCCTATTCGTAAGGTAAACTTGCTTTTTTACTAGAAAATTTACCCTGTTGTATCTGTAGTTATAAATTTTAGGTCAAGTTTGAATGCATGTATCTGTAGAAAGCACAGTAAACGCTACTCTTTGTGTTACTGCTGTAAACTTGTCGGTTTAAACTCAAAATGGATTCAAGTCGGTAAGCTATGTGAATCCGTTCAATCGTAATCGTACATTTATCCACACCCGGAAAAGAAATTCTTTTTATTTAAGGTAAGAGTTAATTTAAAATGTATCAAACAAAGGTTTTAAATTGGTTTGGATTAAGTATTTAAATCACTACCCTGGACGTTTTTTCCGCTTCTATATCTTTTAAAGTGACCGGTTTGGGTGTGGTCATTGGCTTATGATTTTTTGTCCGCTTTCAAATTCAAGATTATACAAATTAATGTTTTGTTAAAGCGCTTATTGTCTTTTGTAATGATCATTCCAATATAGTGAGCAAGGAGGAGATAGATCTTTTTTTCTTTCCAGATGCATTGATGTGCACGTATTATCTCAATGTTCTTACTCAGAACAGCTGCTTTATTTACGGTTTTACTGAGCTGGGCAAATCTTGAAACTGCAGTCCACTCGTCTTTTTCAAAGAATGTGCATTGAAGCAGTGAGGGCCAATCCATGAGAAATAGGACATAGACATAAAAATATGAAACTCACTTAATAATAACATGTTATGTCATTTTATTCACAAGAAAGCGTAGTTTCCTAATTCAAAGGGTAAAATATCCTAGTTTTTACTGTAAACATGGTTTCAACGTCCTAAAGTTGCGTTTTTTCTAATCCATTTTTTTGGTTAAAAAATATCAAGTTTCCAACCTAGACCCTGGCCACACCGGGTTCAATTTGGAAGGTAACGAATTATAGTGCTGTAGTAAGCACCCACTTTGACATTTTCCAGCAATCAATTTCTTTGTAGGTTGTAGGGATGCAACGAATAGTGATTTGGCCGAATACCGAATATTCGGCCAAACTCAAGGCCGAATATTCGGCCGCCGAATAGTTAGTTGACTTGTTTTTGTCAATTAACAAAGCACAGGTTGCATTTAAAGCAAACTATTGTATGATTATGAGTTTATTATACATTATTAAAGATTTTTAAAAATAATTTGGAATAATTTTGCTGAAAATGTCAGCAATAGCTAAAACTTCAAAAATATTCGGCCAAAAAATTACTAAAAAGATTACTAAAAGTATTTCATAAAGCTTTTCCAAATAAACAAGGGGGAAAAGTAAATGAATTGAAATTATTCAGCTTGAATTGTATCATAGTTTTTTATTTTATTTAGTATTTACATTTTCCAAAATTAACAACAAACCATATTTCTCAAGGAGAAATGTTAATATTAAAACAAAAAATATAATTATGCTTAGTTAAATCCAGACTTTTATTCATGTAGGCGCCAAGAAAAAAATTGACTGTTATTGTTCTTAGTCTTCTTTCACCCTTGTTTGAAAAAACGAAATTGTTTAAGTAGTAAGAATGAAATTTCCTAACCTATATTAATAGGCCAGAAAGTGCATTTCAGAACTAAATGTTCACTACATGTACCACATATAATAAACACTTATTTTCCAAATCTGGTAAAATTTTAGGAAAAAGAAAAAGAAAGAAACCTATCTCCTAAAAATATTTTCTGCATGATAATCTGTCTACACAGAAAATCTTAGCTTTGTGATTTTCACAATTGCAAAGATTACAAAGAATATTTTTGAAATGGTATGTAGGGAAATTAACAATGCTATTTTTATATTTTAAATTCTCATATTCAATTTTTTAAAAATAAAAGTTCAGGAAAGGATCACATTTCTATCATACTATTCCATTTTTATAAGTATTTTTTTAAAATAAAGGAAGAACTGACCATTGTTCATGATTTATGCTTATATTTTATCAATTTAAATCTTTTATGTATAAGAATTAGTTTCATAAAATAAGTATACAAACCCTTGAAATATGCAAGAAAAAGTATTTTGTTTTTCTGCTTTAACCTATGATTTTATATAGATTTAATTCTATGTGTCAAAATAGTCAAGGTTTGTAGTACACGCAGTTTAAGTTGACAATAAAATTAGTGAATACCCTCAAAAATGTCAAAGTATCATAGTATAACAAGATTTCATTTAAAATGCCCATTAAACATGATAAGAATAATTAAAAATATATAAAACTTTCAAATTGCGAAAATTTAATTCATTTTTGCACAGTATTCGGCCAAGGCCGAATAGTGAAATAGGTATTCGGCCGAAGCCGAATATTCGGCGGACGGGCCGAATAGGCCGAATATTCGGCCTTGGCCGAATATTCGTTGCATCACTAGTAGGTTGTATTAGTTTTTAATTACAGGTAGGCAAAAATTATCTAGAAGCTTTGTAACGACCGTAACCGAAAACAAGTATTTGTTATTCTGTAACAATAACTATTTGAAGTACGAGTTTGCCATTTGGGTTTTACAGTGTACTCATTCACTCTAAAAAAGTGCACTACTAATTTATTCAAGAAACCTTTTCGTTTTTGTGCTATGTTGGTTACGGGTGTTACACGTTTTAGGGTCTAAATTCACAGTCCAAGTAGGATCTCTGCCAAATTTGGTACATAAGTTCTCTGATGCATCTGAAAGTTACTTTGGGGGTATTCGTCTTTTATAGAGTGGGAAAGCTCCTATAAAGGACCTTTCCTACTATAAATACCGTTTACGTTAGTTCTTAAACAAATTTGACTCAGGGGTCATTCGATGTTCACCAGGAAACCATACAAAAGTGAAATAATGAAAAAAATTAAGTTATTTGCATTTGAAACATTGTAGTAAAACATTTTGCTGGATTTATAAATTATTTGCCCTCACCTCCTCGTTTTCGAATTATAAAGTCCTAAAGTCTGCCGAAATTGTAATAAAGTCACTAAATTTAGCGAGTTTCAGGTTATGATGGGAGACATCTTTTCGCATGCTTTGCTGATAGCTGTCCTATCACATGCAGATGGTGAAATAGTCGGCCTTCTATTTCCCCAGAAGCCTTTAAATTTGGAGCTTCACTTAAATTTAAGCCTTTAAAATCTTATATCTCGATAAAGGGAGGACGAGGGCAAATGATTTATGCAGAAAAAAATCTTAATGTGTGAGTATTTTAAAAATGTTTAATGAAACGAACACTTGTGTGTGTGTGTAGTTGAAGCAATAAGGTGCCCGGTACAATCAATACCATTTACGTAATAAGCGAATTTGTAGAAATTTTTCTAAGCAGAGTACTGAAGAAATACAGAGCTCAAGTCACAGATGATTATGAGGATTTAGTGGAGCTAAAATATCTGAAGAGAGACTGGGAGGTGTGGGTATTCTGGTGAAGTTTCTTGGGAAAACGTAGCTCTAGGGATTTGAAAGCTTCCAAAGTCTATATTAATCAATTGAAGATTATATCTTATCAAATGGACTAACTGGAGAACCTTTCTGCTCATATGTCTATTATTTGACTTTATAAATGGCGGAAAAATGAATTAAAATAGCCGTTTAGTCATTTTTAGCAACATATATCTTGAAAATAGTCAGACGTGAAACGACTGTAATCGCTTTTGAAACGACCGTAACCGCAATAAAAAATTCATAAAAATTTATTTTTCAACAAAAAAGCTAAGTTCTTTGTATGATATCATTCCTTATTTATTTACCAATTATTATAAAAATCCAGAAGATCATACTTGCAATAGATTCACAGAAAAGTGGCAGTGTTTGATAGCACTCAAAAAACCATGTCTTTTTTTTTAAACGACCGTAACCACACATTTTCGAGATTTTTCTACAACTTCCACTAATAATTTCGAACTAACACTTGGTGATAATCATGTTGGGGGGGGGGGGGGAGCTTTATCATTCCCTGTTTTCATTAGAACTTTAACTGCATTTGTGAATAAAATATGAGCAGCTGAAGTTGTGCGAATGAAACGACAGTAACCATGGATTGGCCCGTGAGTAACCGCCTCTAGTATTGCATATGTGTATTTAGTTTAAACGGAAAAAAAAGTTGCCCGGATCAAGAGCCTTTGAAAGAAAAGTGAATTTGCACCCCCCCTCCCCCACTAGATTCGTCACTACATAATGGAAACTGAAATTTACTTTGTTAAGCAATAGACCTTCCGTTGTGCCTTTGACGCACTTCTTTGAATAAATTACCAAACAATTGTTAGTTATTAATAAATTGAAGTTATCTATTCATGTATGAGGTCTTAACTCCGTGAAATTGAATCCGTCAGTAGTGACAAAAAAGAATTAAAAGTATAATATCACATTTTTATTAATATGCCTATGAAAAGTGACGTGACAATAGTATTAAAAAAATCAATTTATGATTGAACTCGGAACCATCAATGACGTGTGAATAATTTTGCTTGGCTTCGAACAGCAGTACTTGCATCTTGAGTATAATGTCTATTTTAACCGAAATTCAATTATAGATCCTATAAAGATTTTTAGTCTAGTTTAATTAGAATTAAAAATAAGATTAACTTAAAAATATTGATGCTAAAAATTATTGTGGGAAAATCAAAATGTATCAATTAGTTTTAACTTCTATTAGGGGTGCACAACCTTTTTCAGTGAGGGGCCACATACGTAGCAGAAGCTCCATTTGAGGGCCGCATGCCAGCCCATCATTTGGAGAGCTCGTGCACAGGCTCTGAGAAAGTCTTTTTTTTTTTTTTAAATATATTTTGCTATATTATTCGTATTGAGTACATATCCTTTTCCCCATGGAAAATTAAGAAAACTGATGGGCCTGGCAGCATGCACCAGTACTTTGTTGATGTTAATAATGTAAGAAAAGCTGTCATTGAAATATTGAATATTTTTACTAAATGACTTGTTGGGAAAAAATACCAACTTTATTAAAACATGAAACTACAAAATATTTCATATTACTCGACTCACAGTAAAAAGTTAAACCTTTTTTTAGTGAAGAAAGGTTTTGATCTTATGATACTAAGCAGCCTTTCTCATTAAAGTTGCTTAGCCATCAGAGGCTTAAAACTTTGCATGTTTTGAAAAAGGTGTTACATGTCTGCAATATTTTTGCAACTTTGTGCTTTAATAATGTTAATCTTCATCACTTATTAAAACTAACGAAGTCAAACATTTTATTCAGCAATACAAAATCATTATGTAATTTGAGAACAATAAGATCCAAAAAGGACTTTTGGCAAAACTGCCAACAGTTCCAAAGGAACTAGGCCACAGTGCAAACACAAAATTCTAATATTAGCTGGATACAATATGAATATCAAACAAAATGATGACTTAACAAAAAAGGAATCATGATACAAAAATTTACAAACATTATTTTTCTAAACATTCAGGGAAATGCCATGAAATCAAAATTAGCAATTGGATGGCTGAGATTGAAATTTATCTACCAATTTTTATATATGGGTTCATTGTTGATAGTTGAAATTCTCAACATGCTTGCATTTTTCTTAATATTGATTAATCATGGATGTAAAGATATTTACAACTCCAAAAGTCTCAACTATTAGAAACTTCATTTTCATATATCAGAGGCCAGCAAGGTAACTAACTCCATCTCTTTCAAGAGCTTCATTAACAAGAGCACCAAATAATTTAATTTGTATGTGTTCTAGATCGAAAAATATCCATTCGCCGCGCGGTGAGTGGAAAAATTAAAAAATGGTGGTTAAAAAAAATTCTCACATTTGTTTCGAAAAATAAGTTTGTATTCTTGCTCAGTATGATTTGTTTCTCGTGCATTACTCCAAAAATAAGAAGAAATATCGTAACCTGGAAGTCAAAAGATTGCTGAAAAATTACATGTAAACATTTTCAGTGCACTTGAGCAATGAAATATTTAAAAAATATGTAACCTTTGTCAAAATGGCGTTATTTGTTTTCAATCTTTTTTGTCAATATTTTACAAAATGGGTTTTTTTTTTTTTTGTTTTTTTTGTCGTGGTTGTTACTATAACAATTATTTGGTTTGCTGAATCAATGCCAAGAAGCAATAAAGGGCTGTCCACTGGTTCATAATTGAAAATTAAAATTTTCTGATCTACTTTCTCCCTACAAAGTTCTAAAATCTTTCTTCAAACGATTTTAGGAGCGTTTTTATTCGGTGTGTGTCGTTTAAAATACAATCAGCAAAACCTTTTTGCTTTTTCTTTCCCCTCCAAGTTAAAAGTTTTTTTTTTTTTTTTTTTCAAAAAAAAATTTTTTTCCGTTTTTCACCACAAATCATATGCACTCGCGGGCCGCACATCGCTACGCGTCGGGCCGCAGATTGTGCACCCCTAACTTCTATGATGGTAAAAATTTCAGCTTAAAGCAGGGGTGTGTCTAAGACTTTTTTTTACTGTGAAAGTTTTATATCATAAATAAAACTCGTTTTTGATGTAAAAACAATTACTGCAAATGCATGAGACTCGTCCAATTTAACATTTGGTTAAGAGAATTAGGTCTCCTAACTCCCACTCTAAAATTGAAATGTAGCCCATTACTTTCATTTATACTGCACAGAGAAAATAAAGAATTAAAGGAAAAGAATAAAATGTATACTTTTTTTTACTGAAATCAAAGTTAATACTGCACAGAGAAAATAAAGAATTAAAGGAAAAGAATAAAATGTATACTTTTTTTACTGAAATCAAAGTTAAATTTAACTGACCTTTATTTTATAAATTAACTGAAGCTATAGTTGATAAACATGACGTGACCAGATTATTTTTTAAACCTTTAAACTTTTCATTGAAGGAAAACTTTTTGTTTATACGTGCAACCCTTAAATCCAGAATTGAGTTTAAGCAATATTTATTAAGTTTCTTCTTTTCCGTTTTAGGCATTTCATTTCACACCTCCAGGGTCCCCCGTACCTACCACAGCTTCGTGGTTCAACCGGGATAGGGCCCTGAAGAGCGCTCTGTTCTTAATTTTGAACCAGAACCTAGGGTCGAGCAAACCCTAGGCCCAGCACCCCCAGAGGTATCGTTTCACTTGGAGGACTTTGTGACCACGGCATTTTTAACGCCTCCCAGCCACCATTAATCAAGACGGTGGATCTTTGATCGGCTGGGATCGAACCCGGGTCCCTCCGGACAAGAGTCCGATGCCTTACCGATCGGCCACCACGGCCCTCTGTTTTAGGCATAGAACATAACTGACCTTTTTTGCCAATAGTTTCCTTCACACATTATTTTCACATTTTTATCACTTTTGTCACATTACATCATAGTGCCTATTGATTGCTAATTTTTTTTAATAGTCCCCCCCCCCCATGTCAAATCAACCAATGGTCAAAACTTCATGTCTTCGGATTTTGCTCATTTTTGGCTCAAATAAGGTTTTTATAGAACAGGGGTTAAAAACAAAGTTTTGGATTTTTTTATGCATTTGTTTTTGACTTATAAATTTTTAAAGTTTTGACAAAATCACCAATTTTGCATTACGTAGAAACATTTAAGTAGCCGTAATTCAACTATTTGACCTAAAAAATTACAATTGGTCTTGTTTTGTTCAGTATTTATCGAGGTTTCATAAAATATATAACATGACTTAGCTGTTAAAAATTTTTGTTTAAAATTTTTTTACAAAGTTTTAATTTAAAAATTTAAATTTTAAATTTCTTTGAAAAAAAAATGTTATTTAGCCTTCTGTTAGCAACATATATGGAAAATTTCATGATGCTAATCTCGTGGTATCATGGAAAAATATTTTATCTTTCAAATTGTTTTATTTCTATCATTTGTTCTGCTAAAAAGTAATTATACAAATGTGACGACCAGCAACAGGCTCTGGGCCGAACTAGGCTGGTCCTAGTCAAATTATAGACCCCAATGAAGATCAATGGCCCTCTTAAAACTATCTACTCCCTTGCTCCTTACCGCCTCTTCTGGTAAACTATTCCAAGTTCCCACTACTCTGCTAAAGTAGTAATTTTTTTAAATTTCCAAGTTAGCCTGAGATTTAAACAGCTTATAACAATGACCCCTTGTCCTGCTTTCCGTGCAAAAATTTAACCCTATAACATCTTTCATTTTGATTAATTTAAACAACTGAATCATGTCGCCTCTGGTTCTCCTTTGCTCAAGACTATACTTGTTAAGCATTCTAAGTCTGGAATTACAGTCTAAATTGGAAAATCCATTCACTAACCTTGTAGCCCTCCTTTGTACTCTTTCCAATAAATTAATATCTTTCTTTAAGATAAAGAGACCAAAACTGAACAGCATACTCTAAATGAGGTCTTACCAAACTTCTATATAAAGGCAGAAGAGCACTTAGATTTGTTTGAAATAGATCTATTTATAAACCCAAGCATCCTATTGGCTTTGTTACTAGCTATGCTGCACTGTTGATTAAACTTGAAGTCTTGATTTATTAAGACACCTTGATCCATAACATTTTCTGCCTTACTAATGACTGAACCCTGTAAATAATAGCTTGTATGCTTATTCCCATGACCTAAATGCAGCATTTGACATTTCCCAACATCTACTGTCATGCCCCACTTGTCTGCCCACTTCCAAATCTTGCAGCTGATTTACTTGTTCATATTTTTCTACAACCCCCATAACTTTGACGTCATCAGCAAAACAATTCATGTTTCCAGAAACATTTTCATGAATATCATTCATAAAAATAATAAACAAAAATGGACCTAAAACTGATCCTTGGGGAACCCCACTTAAAACCTCACTCAAATTCAAGTATTCACCATGATTACAGCATGAAAAAAAACAAGGTGATGCTCCTGGGAAAAAATATTTCTACTTTTAATATCTTTATTTATAATTGTTAATATCTTTTTGAGTAATTCTGCGATTTTCTTAAATATTTATTCTATGCCTAATAACTGCTATATGATTATTTATCTTTATATGTAAATATTATTGGAAAAAATTCACAATTTAAAAAGATATTACTATGAACTTCTGTGATAGTTCTTTGATGACTAGCAAAATTTTTTGTAGAAAAAAACCTCAATTAGTCCATAATTTTTTTTTTTTTTTTGTAAAATTTTTCAACCTTCAGGTCAAATAAAGTTGAGAAACTTCAATTGCACACTAGGTTGTGCCATCTCCAAGTCCTTTGCCGAATAGGATCGGCGAGCTTAAAAGGGCAGCTATGGCATTCCCTAGTCCTTTGCCGAAAAGGTACGGCAAACTTTAAAAGGCGAGCTATTCACGACTCACGTGCCGCTGGCTGCGGTTGAGTGATAGACAAGACCAGGCCACTTGTGTTCCAAAACTGGAAGCTCTCGCTCGTGAAAGGAGTCTGGATGTTTCCCGACGATGTGGCGCCCGGTTGACACTATAGTAACGCAGCGGAACGGGTGTATGCTGACACTTCAGGGACCTGGTCCTTTTGCTTGTCACCGCCGGGCCCAGACACCGACTGACGGCCTATGCTGATTAGGCGCCAGTTACCTCGGCAAATCAAGGCTTGTTCTGCAGCTCCCTCTACGCGTCACATGCAACGTCATGACTTCTGGGCCAATAAGAAAATTTAAGGGGGCTTCATGGCCCAACCCTTTTTTTGGCCCAGAGCTTCGTCGATGGGACTCAAAACTTCAGATTGCTCTGGGACTCGAGAGACAGTGCATCTCCGGCTTGTTTAAGTCGTGAGAACTATATGTATTTGGACACCACTGAGGCAACTGTGTTTGCCGGAAATTTTGTTTGTAACCTCTTCAGTGTAACTTTTCTTTTCTTTTATTTTGAGTTTTTTTTTTAATGTAAATAAATTTTTTTTTGGTTAACTTAATTTGACTCATCAAGTTTATTCTAGTGGTGCTCCTTCTATTTATCGCTCGGTTGATTACCATTTACTTCTGTTTGGCGAAGACGTCACAGCTAGTAATATTTAATCTGGTGGCAGCTGTTGGGATTATGTTTTAGAGAGATTAAAACAGACCCATTGTCACTTTTAGTCTTTTTCTTTGATTTTTTTTTCAAAATTTACTTTGTTCCCGAAATTCTGTGAGTTTACTTAAATACCTGTCCCTGAGTAATCGAAAACTCAAAAGTTTATTTTTCTGTGGTGCCTCAGATATATGGATTACCTTTGGACCAATTGGATGCAGAAAAGGGTGAGTCCAGTCTTTGTTTCTCGTTTTCTGAGGGCAGCTTCAGGTTGTTGATAGGGAAACTTTAGGTGTATTTTGATGTAAAAGAATTTTTTTGGAAGGGATAAAATTTGATGAAGTAATTTTGAATAACTTGTGTAGTTTGAAAGAAAGACTTTAAGTGTTATTGTTTTAATTCTGGCTAGTTAGACTGCGAAAAAATTGTTTTGCAGATTTAAAGCAATCAGTTTAAAGGAATTCATGTGATAAGTTGATTTAGTGTAATTGGATGTCATTTTAAATTCGATTAAAATGGGCGCTTTCCTTTTTGAAGTGGATAAAGATCATCTAAGATCCATAGCCTCGGAGTTCGGTGTGGTGACGTCTGACTCAGACACCCGTCGGCAGATAGTTAAAGCAATTGTTGCGGCTACGGATTACGATGAAGCGTTTGCCATGTCCACATGGACGCTCTTGAAAGAGAAGGAAAATATAGCAAGAGAAAAAGAGAAGGAGAGAGTCGAGAGAGAAATACGGGAAAGGGATAAAGAACGGCAGTTCGAGTTAGATAAGTTGAAACTAACAACAGCTGTAGAAACAGCGAGCCTAAACTCAAATTTGTCATCGAGTGGGGAGATTATTCATAGAAGAGCTAATTTGAAACATCTTGTCCCGAGATTTGACCCCAAGCAATTGGATGTCTCGTTATTTTTCGAATTATTCGAGAGGCAGGCAAAAAAAGAGGAGGTAGAGGAAGACAGGTGGGTTTCTCAACTGATTCCGCTGCTTCCCCCTGAAGTAGCAGAGCTCATTGTGAAGGAACCACCCGAAAAAAGTGACGACTTTGCTCACATAAAGCGTTTGCTGATGAAAAGGTTCAAGTTAAATGCTGTAGAATTACGAATCAAATTTGAGGAGCACAAACGTAAATCAGGTGCCTCATGGTCGGACCTTACGTTTGAATTGAGAAGTTACCTAAACAATTGGCTGGAAACGGCGGAAATTAATTCATTCGAGGGACTTAAAGAGTTGTTGCTCACTGAGCAGTTAAAAAAGAGGACCCCCGATGAATTGCGAGACCATTTTTTGGATTCGTGGGAGGGCTTTCGAAAAGCTTCAGAGTTGGCGGAAAAACTTGACCACTACGAGAGCCTTCGACGGACCTTCAAGAAAACTGAAGGGAAACCAAACGACTCTAAACCTTTCAAAACACAAAAGTGGGGGAAGGGAGTAGTTAATCAAGCAAGAGTAAACAACAATAGCAAATCGGAGATTACCGATAAGAAAGAGCCCCCAAAAGTGGAAAAAAATAGTAATTTCGAAAGACGGAGAGAAATAGTTTGCTACTTTTGTTCTGAAAAGGGACATATTAAGCCAAATTGCCCGGAGTTTAAGCGATCGTTAGGAGAGCCAATTAATCATGTAGGAGTCGTTAAGGAATTGGGGGAAGGTTTTGCCCCTTATTTAAAAGAAGGGAAAATAAATGGGGAAGAAAGGAAGTTGCTCCGAGATACAGGTACAAATCTGGATCTCATCCCGCGAAGTTGAGTTAAAACAAAAGATCTTACGGGGGAATACGTGTATGTAAAGCAACCGTTGGATGCTGAGTGTAAATGTTTGCCATTAGCAGAAGTCTGTATCGAAACAGAGGAAGGCCGTGTGATTTCTAAAGCTGCGGTTAAGACCGCTGAAAGCGATGCGAATGTTTATTTGTTGGGGAACCGGACGGCTGAATTGTTTTTGCGTTTAAAGTGCGTTTCACCTGAATTCATAAACGCGGTTGAAACTCGGAGTTCCTTACGTCAGCGCAAGCTGCAGGAGCGAACTGAGCAGGAGTCCCCTGGGGATATTGAAAGAGCGAGCACTTTTTCTCCGGCTGAAGAAGAGAAAGAGAATTGCAGCCTACCCCCCGCCGAGGTTTTCGAGGGGTTGGAACTGGCCGAAATCGACGCTGGCTCATTCGAGCGTGAGCAAAAAGAGTGTTTATCTTTAAAACCCCTTTGGGAAGAAAGTGGGAAAGGGGAAGGTAGTGAATTTAAATGCCGGAAAGGAAAACTTGTCCGAGTGAGCAAATCTAAGCTGGGCGAGGAAAGGGTGCAGCTTTGCATTCCATCAAATATGACAGAGAAAATTATGAAATTTTGTCATAATGGCACATCGGGTCACTTAGGTGTCACGAAGATGAAAGATAAAGTGTTGCGACATTTCTTTTGGCCTAAGTGTTATGCACAGATTGAATCGTATGTGAAAGCGTGTGACGCGTGTCAACGCGTGGGAAAGAAGGGGGATCAAAAAAAGGCACCATTGAAACTCGTGCCGATAATTTCAGAGCCGTTTTCTTTAATAAATATTGATGCAGTGGGACCCCTTCCGGGATCTACGAATGGGAATAGGTACCTAATAACGTCCATCTGCATGGCCTCGAAATACCCTGAAGCTATACCTGTGGCAGATATAAAGTCCCCAAATGTGATAGATGCGTTGTTGTGCACGTTTTCGAGGACAGGGTTTCCTCGAGAGGTTCAAAGTGACCTAGGACGCTCTTTCACCAGTATTCTTACGACAGAGTTTTTTGAAAGGTTCGGAATTAAGGTTAGGCATTCCTCGATTTTCCATCCAATGAGCAACCCAGTGGAACGTATGCACTCTTCCATTAAACGCATATTAAAAGCATTATGTGTGGAGTCAGGAGAAGATTGGGAAAAAAATTTGCCGATGGCTTTGTTTGCACTTAGGACAGTGACTCATGAGAGTACGGGTTTTAGCCCTGCTGAGCTAGTACATGGGAAAAATCTACGGACCCCCCAAACTTTGCTGTACGAAAATTGGATGACCCCAGAAGAATCCGATCCAAACGTAGTGGAGTACATACTGAATTTGACAAACCGCTTAAAAAGATGCCAAGAGTTGGCGGTAGAAAAAATGGGCGACATGCAGGTACGAAGAAAAGTATGGTACGATAAGAACGCGGTGAATAGGCAATTTAAGGTGGGAGATCAGGTTTTGGTATTGGCGACCAGTAAAGCTAACAAAATGGCAGTAAACTGGATGGGACCGGGAGTGGTTACGAGTAAAATCTCGGAAACAAATTATGTAGTGGACGTCCCCGAGAGGAGGGACAAAAACACAATTTTTCACGTCAATTTGTTAAAACCGTATCATAAACGTCCTGAACGCGTGAATTTATTAATGGAGGAAGATAGGGAAGATGTAGAGGAGGAAGCAGAAATTCCTTTTCCTTTGGCGGATCCTACGTTGTTTGATTTGCAAGAGATGATAAGGGCAAGCGAGTTAGAGCAACGCGCTACAGAGAGTCAAATAGGAAAATTGGGGACGGTACTCCAGAAGCATAGGGGCGTGTTTTCATCAGACCCGGGAAGCACAGACTTGGTAACAATGGACATAGAGTTGACCAGCACTGACCCCGTCAGGTCGCGGCCTTATAGGATGTCCCCACGGCAAACTGAAATATTAAGAGAGGAAATCAAGAGATTACTAGATTTGGGAGTAATCGAGATAGGACAAAGCGATTATACGAGTCCAATGATTTTGGTAGAGGTTCCGGGTAAAGATCCGCGCCCTTGCGTAGATTATCGAAAATTAAACGCGATAACACGAACAGAGTTTTTCCCGCTGCCAAATATCGAGGAAGTTGTTGAGCGAGTGAGTGCAGCCCCATTCATCACGCTGATGGATTTGACAAAAGGGTATTTTCAAATTCCCCTGACTGAAAGAGCCAGTCGTTACGCGGCGTTTGTAACCCCTTTTGGGACATATAGGACGAAAAAAATGTTTTTCGGACTCTTGAACGCCCCTTTTTATTTCGTTAAACTGATATCGCAAGTGTTAAATGGCCTAGAACATTTTACGGCACCGTACATCGATGATATTGCTATTTACTCCCCAACCTGGGATCAGCATGTGAATGATGTAGACAAAGTGTTACAGCGTTTGGGTGCAGCTAGTCTAACTGTAAAACCTGCAAAGTGTAGATTCGCTCAAGATTGCGTAAGATTTTTGGGTCATGATGTTGGTTCCGGGAAACGATCTCCTAGTGAAGCTAAGGTGAAAGCAGTGCAAGATTTTCCCACCCCCACCACTAAAACGCAGGTGCGGTCCTTCTTAGGATTAGTAGGGTATTATGGCAGGTACATCCCTAATTTCTCAGAGAAGGCTGCCCCTTTGACGAGTGCCTTAAAAGGCAGAATAAAGAAAGAAAAGGTGGTATGGACAGATGAATGTGAGGAGGCGTTCCGAGTTTTAAAAGGTTGTTTGGTAAAGAGCCCTGTACTTTTCGCTCCTGACTTTTCAAAAGACTTCATTCTTCAGACAGATGCGAGTGATAGTGGAATGGGAATAGTGTTAGCACAGGAACATAATGGGGAGGAACACCCAATTCTTTATCTTAGCAAAAAGTTCTCTCGGGCCGAAAGAAATTACAGTGTGGTTGAAAGGGAATTGGCGGCAGTAGTTTATGGTCTAAAAAAACTGTCGCATTATTTAAGCGGCCAGTTTGTGTTGATACAGACAGACCATAATCCAATCACATACCTGAAAAAAATGATGGGAACAAATGCCCGATTGACTCGTTGGGCTTTATGCTTGCAACAATTTAATTATGACATTAAGCATAAGGCCGGGAAGAAAAACGGGAACGCTGACGGACTGAGCCGGCAAGACCCCTAGCGAGCTCCGAGGTTGTTAAATTGTTTTTGAGTAATAAAAAAAATATATATATATATAAAATTTGAAAACTTTGTTAACCCTTTGCATTTCGGAAAATTTTGTGTTTATGTTTACTTTAAATTTTTTGTGCTCAAATGGATTTTCCATTTTACATATGCTAATTGTATTTAGTTTGGACTTAACGAGTTCAAAATTTTTGTGCTTTTTAATTTTATTTAAGATAATCCAAATGGATTTAAAAGTAATTTTAGACATCCTAAATCAAAGAGGAGCATGATGACTTCTAAACTGAAAGGGATAATTACACTTGTGTGGAAAGTTTATTTTTATTATGAAATGTATAATGTTTTGTGATCTTCTGTGGTTTTATGATGCGGGTTGCGGTAAAATTAAAGTTTTGAGGTAGGGAATCTGGGGCTGCCTTTTGGGATTCGAGTGCATGGCTCGGACGCCCTTGTTTCCGGAGTTGGTCCTGGTGTCAGCACCAACTCCTCCTCTTAGGGGGGAGGAGCTGTGCCATCTCCAAGTCCTTTGCCGAATAGGATCGGCGAGCTTAAAAGGGCAGCTATGGCATTCCCTAGTCCTTTGCCGAAAAGGTACGGCAAACTTTAAAAGGCGAGCTATTCACGACTCACGTGCCGCTGGCTGCGGTTGAGTGATAGACAAGACCAGGCCAATTGTGTTCCAAAACTGGAAGCTCGCGCTCGTGAAAGGAGTCTGGATGTTTCCCGACGATGTGGCGCCCGGTTGACACTATAGTAACGCAGCGGAACGGGTGTATGCTGACACTTCAGGGACCTGGTCCTTTTGCTTGTCACCGCCGGGCCCAGACACCGGCTAACGGCCTATGCTGATTAGGCGCCAGTTACCTCGGCAAATCAAGGCTTGTTCTGCAGTTCCCTCTGCGCGTCACATGCAACGTCATGACTTCTGGGCCAATAAGAAAATTTAAGGGGGCTTCATGGCCCAACCCTTTTTTTGGCCCAGAGCTTCGTCGATGGGACTCAAAACTTCAGATTGCTCTGGGACTCGAGAGACAGTGCATCTCCGGCTTGTTTAAGTCGTGAGAACTATATGTATTTGGACACCACTGAGGCAACTGTGTTTGCCGGAAATTTTGTTTGTAACCTCTTCAGTGTAACTTTTCTTTTCTTTTATTTTGAGTTTTTTTTTTTTAATGTAAATAAATTTTTTTTTTGGTTAACTTAATTTGACTCATCAAGTTTATTCTAGTGGTGCTCCTTCCATTTATCGCTCGGTTGATTACCATTTACTTCTGTTTGGCGAAGACGTCACAAGGTGCTAAAATTTTGAATTTGTAGATTGCTTATAACTTCAAATAGATAAAGATTAAACAACCCTGGATAAAAGCCAAAAATAAGAAAGGTAATGGTTTTAAAAGGTTTTTCTAGTGAAATTTTAAGTATTTTCAAGAGGATTATTTGAGCTAAAATTAAATGATTTAAAACTATTATTATTTGAAATAAAATATAAAAGTAAGTCATTGACTTGTCCAATGCTAGTTTCAGCGGTTTTTAAAAAATTTTAATGGCACTATATTGCAGCAATCGGAGACATGCAAGACTTGTATTTATTAAAAATTTATATAAGTATTAATGAAATATTTTTTAAAGAGCTATCAATATTACGGTTCTTTTTTTACGTTGATGAAAAGCTTCTGTAAGAGTGAAACTTTTGCCTGATATTATGAATGGTTTTAAAATTTTCAAATTCTGCTTATAAAAGCATGAATAATTAGTTCCTGCTGTTATTTTATCTAACATGGTTTTTTCTCTCCTAGGTGAACTTATTCCAAAATGCGTGAATGTATCAGTGTCCATGTTGGTCAGGCTGGAGTGCAAATTGGCAATGCTTGTTGGGAACTGTACTGTCTTGAACATGGTATCCAGCCTGATGGTCAAATGCCAAGTGACAAGACCATTGGCGGGGGTGATGATTCTTTCAACACATTCTTCAGTGAGACTGGAGCTGGAAAACACGTTCCCCGAGCAGTCTATGTAGATCTTGAACCAACTGTCGTTGATGAAGTTCGCACTGGTACATACAGACAGCTGTTTCACCCTGAACAACTGATAACTGGTAAAGAAGATGCTGCCAATAATTATGCTAGGGGTCATTATACAATTGGAAAAGAGATTGTGGACCTTGTCTTGGATCGGATTCGTAAGCTTGCAGATCAATGCACCGGTCTTCAAGGTTTTCTGATTTTCCACAGTTTTGGAGGAGGAACTGGTTCTGGATTCACTTCTTTACTGATGGAGAGATTGTCTGTAGATTATGGCAAGAAGTCTAAACTTGAATTTGCCATTTATCCTGCACCTCAGGTAAACATTAATACAACTTTAAGAAAACTAATTTTTCCACTGATCCGCGATTTTCCGCTTTTCCTTTTCATCATTTTCTTCTTTAAGCTACATTCCAATGTGGCAAAAATAATTTTTTGTAAAATGATGCTTTAATTCTAATAATTTTTACTCTTATTAAGCTTTTAAATGCCAATGATCCCAAAATTGGGTACACATTAACTTAAAAAATTGTTTAAGAAAAGAGCTTCAGTCTTGAAGATTTAAAAAAATTTTATTACTGAAAGTAGACTTTATTTTTTGAAACAAAAATTATTTTCCCTTTATAATAAAGGTGCACAATCTGCGGGCCAAATGCGGCCCGCCACGTAGCGGTGTGTGGCCCGTGAGTGCATTTAATTTGTGTTGAGAAATAAAAAATTTTTGCTTTCAGGTTTTTTTAAAACTTGGAGGAAAAAGAAAATGCAGAAATTTTTTCCCGATTCGATTTAACACGTTGACTGCCAAGCTACGAGATAACTTGTGGTATGTGAACTTAGCTGTTGAGTCCACTTGGAGTTGGCTTGTAGTTCCTGGTTTTGCTGTTTTCATGCATATTCGAGCGCAGATGTCATACTCAGGCAGTAGAGATATTTGGCTTCGGTGAAGGTACCATAAAATCCTAACTCTCTCAGCACATGTAGATTGGCTTTAGCCCAACTCCTAATCTAGAAATTGCTTCGTAGCTTGGCAGTCAACGTGTTAAAATAACACACACCAAATAAAATCACCTCAAAATTGGTTTGAAGAAAAATTCAGGACTTGAAAGTTTCAATTTTAAATTATTAATCAGTAGACAGCAGACTCCCTATAGCTTATTAAGAACTGATTTAGTAAACTTAATAATTGTTACAGTAACAACCACGGTATGAAAAAATTGAAAGAAAAAACGTCATTTTGAAAAATATTACATTTTAATATCCCATTTGCTCAAGGCCTGTGTTTTCAACTTGAATGTTTATAATTCTGTTGATTTGACTTATGTATGTTAAATGCTTTGAAATTTTGACATATTTTATGTGTTTTTTCGATGTAAAGCGTAACTGTGGTGTTTACCTGTAATTTTGCGGCAATCTTCTAGATCAGCTTTCAGGTTACGATATTTCTTATGTTTGCAGTAGTGCACAATACAAATCATCTTGAGCAAGAATACAGAAGCATTTTCCAAAATAAATACAAAATTTTTTAACCACCAGTTTTTAATTTTTTGCTCACCACGTAGCGAATGGGTATTTTTCGATCTAAAAAACCTAAATATTAAATTATTTGGAGTTCAGGTTCATGAAGCTCTTGAAAGTAAAGGGACTAGTTGCCTTTCTGACCTCTGATATATGCAAATTAAGTTTCTAATAGTTTAGGCTTTTTCAGTTCTAAGCAACTTTATATCTATAATAAACTAACATTTAAGGAAAATGCAATCATGTTTACAATTTCAATTATCAACAATGAGGCATGGATGCAAGACCTTCCGTCTCAGGACGGATTTCCGTCTTGACAAAATCGCCAAGACGGACCATGGGACGGAAATAAATCGATCTCATTCCTTCAATAGTTACTTCCAAAAAAAAAAACAAAACTGAAGGGAATATAAAATCAATTTCTTATAAAAGTACATTTTAATCATTATTCCAATCCAAAACTTTGTATAGAAGCCTTTCTTTTTAGCCTACTTTCACGTTAAAAATAAAAGAAAGACGAAAAAAGTATTAAAAGTAGCTTAATGCATCAAAAAAATATCGCCAAGTCCAAAAAATATCGCCAAGTTAAAAAAAATATCGCCAAGTCCAAAAAATATCGCCAAGTTAAAAAAATAAAGAGGTAAAATGAATATCGAAAAATTAAAAATTTGAAAGTAGGGTATTGAGATGGGGAATTTGTGTGTCTGTCGGTCTGTCTGTCTGTCCCCCCCCTAATAACTTTTGAATGAACATTCCGATTTGGACAAACTTTTTTTTGTTGGAAAGATCTCGGCGAGTACAGCTCATTCCCATATTTGATTTTTTGATTTGAACAATTTTTGGTTCAACTTTGAGCCGTTCAAATAACCGGTCCCGCGATACTAACTTTTTAATGAACAGTCCGATTTGAACAAACTTTTTTTTGTTGGAAAGAACTTTTCAAGGATACTTCATTCCCGTATTTACATTTCCGATTTGAACAATTTTTCATTCAACATTGAACCGCTCAAGCAAGCTGTCACCCCTAATAACTTTTGAGTAAACAGTCCGAAAAAAATGACTGACTATGCAGACGATTTTTTGTTTATTTATTCATTTGTTTTATTGAATTTATTATTATTATTATTATTTTTGGCAGACGATTTTTTTTTGTAACAAAAATGTTTCATTCACTAGGGCATTTTATTCTTAATTTATATTTAACAACTGGCAACGGATTAAAAGTGAAATTCGAGACATTTTATCAACGGACGAGTTTTTTTCTTCTTTTTTTTTTCTTTTTTTTTTTTCTTTCTTTGATAAAATGTGTTTTGATGTACTTTGTACTTTTAATTTTTTTTTTGAAAACAATTGAGGAATTTTTCTACGGAAGAACTGTAACAGTTACATTCTTTAAAAGGTGCGACAAAACTTTATTTATTCATTTATTTACTTTTTATGTGTCTATTTCATCTGATGAGAGAGGTATATTTTGCTTTTAAAGGTATGTTTGACATAATTTTTAGTCTTAGATAATCAAGAGAATAATGATCAGATGCTAGAATGCCGATGTCGATGTACGGGAAAGTAGGCTCGTTTAGTTCTTGACAGAACTTCTTGTTCTTTCTGAATAAACGAACTGCAATGGCATGGTTCCTTTGTCGGTGTTGTTTCTCTTCGATCCCATCCATTCCCTTCCCTTAACTTCATCAAATATGACCTACAATTTCGTTTTTAGGATTTCATTTTCTGTGCCTCTTCCTTTAATGTCGTTAAAAATTGCCCCACCTTATCCTAATATCACTAAACATCGTTTAAAAATAGGTTTTTTGAACTAAAGTCTCGACAAATCCCCCCCCCCTCTCGATTACTATGTACTTAAAACTATGATCTTGCTGCTAAAAGTAAAATCCCCCCCCCCCCAGTTTAGACAATTTAATGAACAATATATATATTTTATTTGGTTTATTTTCTTTGGTATGCATGGGGGGGGGGTCTCGAATATTTTCCGTCTTGGAAGCATGGCCTAACTTGCACCAATGCGTCAGTCCGTTTATTGTAATTATTTATTCTTTATTTCACAATCAAACCATGCAAAAATACAGAAGAATGTATGAGTATTTACACTTCTTTAGCGTCTGTTCAAAACAGTAAGACTTAATCGGAAAAATCTTATCGTTTTAGAGTGTTTTTTCCAAAAGTTATTCGGGAAAAATTTTCTGAAATTCTGCCCCACGTATAAGTCGACCCCCTAACTTTATACTTCATTTTTTGGACTAAATTTCTCGACTTATACGCGAGTACATACGGTATTTAGGATTTTTTTTTTTTTTCAAAAACTCCGCGGACCCCCCTCCTGTTTGTATTATTGACATTCATTCAATTTTACGTTTTCGGAGCCACGATGCGATGTAGAAAACCCGTGAAGGACACCCCCTTTTCTGCACACATAACACAATGCTTTAAATGCTTCACCTAAAAGAAGGCTCACATTGTTACAAAAAAATAAATTTAAAAAAAAAGCACAAATATTCAAAAATTGCAAAAAAAAAAAAAAAATCTAAGTAGGAGGGGGGGGGGGCTCAAAATATTTTCCGTCTTGAACACATCATTAAACTTGCACCCATGTATCTCTCTGACGTTAGAGAGGGGAATATCAAGTGTCTGAGATTTATTAGGCTGCAACAGGTGGTGAAGAGCGTATTAATTCGTTAATAGTTTTGGTTCTGTTTTAAGGATGGGGCTTTTTATGGGAGACATTCTAACTTAAGTTTTACTTTAGTATTCATTTGGAAAAGATGGAAAAAAGCTTCAAAGGAGATGTGCAGTTCGTTCAAAGCACAATAAAAGACGTGAAACTGGTTACGAATGCAAAATGTGTAATGTCCGTCTCTGCATTGATCCGTGTTTTGAAATTTTTCATACCGCTTTACAATATTAACTATTGCAATAATCCTCATTATTAATGTGTGTCATGATGTTAAGTGCGAAGATTTTTCATGTTTCTTTTCTATTTAGTATCAATATTTAGTGTTTAATTTAGATAGTTTTAGTTGCAGAAAAATACAACAAATTTATATTTTTAATGTTAAATATCAGGAATTTTAATGATTTTTTTTGGTTATGATTGAAAATATGTTATATTTAATCTCATCTTCAAAAATGGTGTCATTTCTATGAAAAGTGTACATTTTATCGATTTTTATGTAATGCGTAGTTTTCGAAATCGCGAATTAGGCTTAGTGGGAGAAAATGCTCCAGCCCGTGAGTGCAGTTCGCGGTAACAGCTGCCGGCCTGAGAGAGCGTTTTCTTCTGCGGTCTGCCGTCCCGAACGGGTTAAATTTTCTTAGAGGCAAAGGATATGTACTCAATGCAAAAATTATGACAAAATAGTTTTAAAAAGGCGACAATTTCTCAAAGGTGAGGGGGGAGTGTAATTATCCTTCATGACCCCTCCAAATGATGGACTTGCATGCGACCCTTCAATAGAGCTCTGGTTACATGTGCGGCCCTTCGCTGAAAAAGATTGTGCACCCCTACTTTATAATGCATTCCACAAAATTTGCAAAAATGCCTATTTTTGTTGAATTTCACGGAGATAAAGAGAATTATAGATAATTATAAAAAAGCCCAATATTTATAGCATTTTAGAGTAGTATTAAATAAAGATGTTGAACAAATGTGACAGAAAAGAAAATGCATTGAAAATGTGCTTTCTATAAGCTATCAAACTTCGATGCTCCTAATCGGGAGCGTTGGCGTCTTAAGGTATACAAAATCTCATTCTTTGCTGCTTTATTAGTCGGTGCGATTGGGATTTGCGTAGACTTCATAATGCTTCCAGGCAGGGTGTCAACGATTGAAATCAAATGATTAAAATCGGTGATTTAAATCGTGATTTAAATCAATCAATTTTTTTTAAAAAATCATTGATTTAAATCATCTTTTAACTTAACCCTAAAAATCTTGATTTTTTTATTTACATCAATTCTGCCTTTTGCTTAGTTAACATAACCTTTCTTCCTTATATTGATTTTTGTCCCTATGGCTTTTTCCCACTTGATTACTTCTATCTATTCAATGTTATCTATTCGTTTTCTCTCTCCTTACTCAATCTTCTTATCCACGTTTTAAGTCAGTGAACACTTTAAATTCGTCACTTAAAAAAAAAAACTTTTTTTAAAAAACAAATAAGTAGGTTAAAAGGCACTACAGATTAAAAGATGGTTGTGCATATGAATCCTAGAAAGTTTGGCCTGTTACTGTACTAAGGGCTTTATTTGTACCAAATGTAAAAAGAAAACTTAAAATTAATATTACCCTTTCTATACATAGAGTATACTTTATTTCTAAAAAACTGTGTTTAAAAAAGAAAAATCACCAAAAAAAAAAAAAAATTATTTAAATTTTTTTTTATTTAACTCTCTTGATTTTTATCTCATGGAACACTTCTAGGAAACTGCTAACGAGTTTTTCGAAGTTATCAGAAATCATTTTTTCAAGGCAAAAATAAATAAATAAAAGAGCATACTAATTAAAAGATGTAGCAAATTCCAGTTTATTCAATTCCCCTGTTTTTATGTTTTTCAGTATTTCTATGTCATCTATATTACTTTTGATATTTAAATCATATGCATTTGTATTGAAATCGTTTTGCATTGAATATTATAAAATTTTTTTGGTGACACATACTTGAAATTTTGTTGTTTTCAAATTTTTATCAGTATCAATTTCCTGCTTACTAATATTTATAAGGTAACCTAATCAATTACAAAAGTTCTTAGAGTTCTTTTTTTAAAAAATCAAAAAAATCAATTTAAATAAAAAAAAATCTGATTTAAATCAAATAAATCTTGATTTTTTTTTATTTTTTCAAAAAAATCATTGATTTTTTTACACCCTGCTTCCAGGTTAGTTTGTCCCAACTATGACTTTTTTAACAAATAAATAGATACATATAAAAGAGATAGAAATGCTATATAACAAGAACAAGGCTAAAATTAAAATGTTTCAGTTGAAGGGAATAACTTGTTCAGGCTTTATTTTTGAGGATTGTGCAATTGTTTTGCTTTTTTTATTTTTATTACATTCTAATGCTGAAACACAATGTTTTGTTTCATTGCAATTCATTTTTTACTATGCTTTAAAAATGCAATTTGTAACAAGAAATTTTAATATTTTTTAGGTTTCCACTGCTGTTGTAGAGCCTTACAACTCTATTCTTACAACACATACTACTTTAGAACATTCTGATTGTGCTTTCATGGTTGACAATGAAGCTATTTATGATATTTGTAGAAGGAACCTGGACATTGAACGACCAACATACACCAACTTGAACAGATTAATTGGCCAGATTGTCTCATCCATTACCGCATCCTTAAGATTTGATGGTGCTCTAAATGTAGATCTGACA
>JAXGGA010010609.1:0-46060 GCA_038373865.1 Uloborus plumipes | reverse complement strand
CCAAAAAAATTGATGATATCAAGAAAGTAATTCATTATATACCTGCTGAGTTTATACCCTTTTATGAAAATTTATTTTTATGGCCTACAAGTACTGAAAATACTGATCAAGACTTTTAAAGTTCTATTTTTAATGTGTGTGTTCAGAATTTTTTACAAAAAATAACTTTTGTTGTTAATAATACTTAATTCATTTGCTTATTTTTCATTTCTGTAACGTTTCTGACATTTCCGATTAAATAAACTCAAGTTTGTAAAGTTATTTAACATATTTTTAAACCTAAAAAACACGTTTAATTCGAAAAGGAAACATCTCGAAAATATTTATTAAATAATTTTTATATGGAAATGACTTACAGAAATAATCATTTGTTTATGTTATTACTTGGTAGGGATAAAATAGAAATAAAAAAAGATTAGCCCTTTTAAGCTTCTTCGTTTTTTATAAATTAGTTTTTTTGCTCCCCTGAAAAATTTTAAATTTTAGAGATATTCCCTTTTCGAAATAATCGATTCAAATAAGATTTGGCCTCAAGAAAATAAAATTTCCAACAAAACGAGACCAAAATGAAGCTTTAAGGATCAGTAGTTTTGGTTTTATAGAGTAAAAACTACAATTTTTGGCTAAAAATCGCTGTTTTTCTTAACTGTACCCTCTTTGCGGCACGTGTTAATATTATCCGATTAAGCTAAAACTTTGCAAATCTCATTTTCTAGCCCATTGGCACATTTTAAGGGGGTGCCGCAAAAGATTAGTGGAAAAAAAAATTCCCCATGTTACTTGTGACCACCCTATTGACCAATCACACAACAGCAATTTACAGGGAAACGCAATTTCAGAATTATCAGCGGTTTTCAAGAAATTCAGTATGAAATGATACTTTGCCACAAAAATAAATTTGGATATTTCGGACTTTATCAACTTTTTAACTTTAAATTTTAAGGCAAGTAAATTTTCGAAGTTTATATGTGTTAGTCACTCCCTTAGCTATGTCTTTTTTCAAACATTTTTAAAAAAGTAAACTATGTCACAAAAAAAGCAAATAAGACATTCGATTTGTAAATTTTGTAAAGTACTTCCTTCAACTCTCTTAAAAATACTGCACAGGCAAATTCTCAATTATAAGAGCTTTACATGAAATGTGGTATATGTTTACCTTTGCAACTGAATAAATACAATGTAAATAAATAAACGATCTTCTTAAATCAAAACACTGCATAATTTTATTCCTCTTACAAAGATTGAAGGAAATTAAGTATGTTTTATATAAAAAAAAGGGAAGAAAGAAAGCAAAAATTCCCTGATTATATTCAGTTTTTAAATTAATGTTGAGTTTCCTCAATGACTGCAGATATATAAGTTTTCTGAGAAGATAAATTCATCCCACAGTTAGTCACAGCTAATTGACGTTAACATCCCAAAGCAAACAAACCCAATGAAAATAATAAAACAAATCCTCATTAAAATTAAATTACTAAACTTTTCTCGAAAGCTGACGCTTTCACGGCGAGAGAGAGAGACAGTTAGGTGTGGACACACGTCGACCTTGTTGCTAAGAAAAGTGATAGCCAAATCAAAACCAGTAAAAAGGCGCGAAAGCGGACATGTTTTTGGTTTTCGATTTCAATGAAAAGCGGTTAAACGGTGCGTAATTACCAGAAGAAGCAAGGCCTTGAGTAGAAAGGTGGCTGAAACGGTCAGAACTGTTTTGTCTTGTCCTTCAAATTGGCAGAAAATGGACGAACGCGAGAGTGGGTGATGTTTAGTTTCAGTTGGTCAAGGACGGTCCACGGACAGTGAGTTGACTAATGCAGGGTTTCACTATTCATAGAAATGTTCAAAACATTCTCATCTCCATATGCATAATACGTAATAGAACGATTTGCTGTTTACTGTACTGCTATGACGCAAGAACTAACATTGGTTACGTTACGGCAAGTCTTTGAATGGGATGTAGTTATCATCCATCACACACAATCGACGAAACTTTGTTCGTAGTCTGACTTTCACGCATAATGATGTAGCTTAATGTGACAACAATTTTTTCCAAGTAGAGTGCACGTGTAGCGCTACTTCTCCACAGATTTGACTGGTTGGTAGGACCTTATTGATTACAAGGGGGAGAAACTTTTTGTAAAATCTTTATTTCAAACGATCAAAGTTTAAATTCTTTTTTATAATACTAGCTCACAAGCACGAAAAATTCGCGTTCGACAATGGGAATTTGAAAGAATGGTTTCCTAGAATAGTTTTGCAGGGAAAAAATTAAAACGTAAAAATTTTCTCAATATTTTGCCGAAAGTAGGGGAACAAATCTTTAAGATAATGCTTTAATCATGAAGTTCGATAAAGTACTAATAAAGTTATGGCAGACCCCCCCCCCTTGCCCAAAAAAAAAAAAAAATCTTCACAAATAATATATAATGATACGGAGATTTATCATGGTTCATGCTCCATGACAATTTTCATAAAAATTCAGCAAATGGAAAATACGTTCATCCAAAACGGCATTTTTCTGTCAAAGGAAGAATTGTACTTCAGGAGTTGAGTTATTTGTTTGCCACGTTGACCAACTCAGTTACTTTGATCCTTAAGGAATGCTTATATTAGGTTGTTCTATAATTATTGCTATAAAAGAAAAATGAGTTAAGATATTTGTGAGCTGGACCAGGGGCGGACTGGCTCTAAAATTTTTGTGCGGAAAAAAATTTCTTGCCGGCCCCCTACCCAAGAATGCATTGTTCCCAGGCGCGAAAATTTTCTAACGAGTTTCCTCAAAAAAAAAAAAAAAATAAATAAATAAAAAAAATAAAAAAAAAAAAATAAAAAACGACTTCTCAGTTAGAACAAGAAGTTCTGTCAAGAACTAAACGAGCCTACTTTCCCGTACATCGACATCGGCATTCTAGCATCTAATCAATATTCTCTTGAATATCTGAAACTGAAAATTATGTCAAACATACCTTTATAGCACTTAAAGCTGATTTCTAAAAGCAAAATATACCCCTCTCATCAGATGAAATGGACACGTAAAAACGTCGCACCTTTTAAAGAATGTAACTGTTATAGTTCTTCCGTAGAAAAATTTCACAATCGTTTTCAAAAGAAAAAAAAAGAATAAATAAAATAAAAGTACGAAGAACATCAAAACACATTTTATCAAAGAAAGAAAAAAAACCTCGTTCGTTAATAAAATGTCTCGAATTTTATTTTTAATCCGTTGCCAGTTGTTAAATATAATAAAGAATAAAATGCTCTAGTGAATGAACAATTTTTGTAATCAAAAAAAAATATCGTCTGCCAAAAAAAAAAAAAATAAATAAATAAAAATAATAATAATTAATTAAACAAAAAAATGAATAAATAAACAAAAAATCGTCTGCCCAGTCAGTCTTTTTTTTCTGAGCCTGCATTTCCGCCATGTTTGCGGAGTCGGAGTCGGAATCAGAGTCCTCACAGAAGATTTTTCAGAAAAGTACTTAACATACATTTTCTATCAAAACCGTTTTCTTACAAAGTTAGTTTGAAGGATATCCGCCTTTAAGTTCAGAATCTACATTCAATTTAAATTTCCTAGTAGGCGCTCATGTTAAAAAAATTTCTGAATGGTTCATCATTGAACGAAAAATGGTTCAAATTGAAAAATGAAGTATGGGAATGAGTCTCTTCGAGATCTTTCGAACAAAAAAAGTTTTTTCAATTCAGACGGTTCACTTAAAAGTTATTAGGCGGAGAAAGGTAGCTTGAACGGTTCAATGTTGAACGAAAAAATGTTCACATTGAAAATTTAAATACGGTAATGAAGTATCCTTGCCGATATCTTTCGAACAAAAAAAAGTTTGTTTAAATCGGACTGTTCACTCAAAAGTTATTAGGGGTGACAGCTTGTTTGAACGGTTCAATGTTGAACGAAAAATTGTTCAAATCGAAAATGTAGATACGGGAATGAAGTATCCTTCAAAATATCTTTCGAACAAAAAAAAGTTTGTTCAAATCGGACTGTTCATTCAAAAGTTAGTATCGCGGGACCGGTTGTTTGAACGGTTCAAAGTTGAACCAAAAATTGTTCAAATCAAAAAATCAAATATGGGAATGAGCTGTACTCGCCGAGATCTTTCCAACAAAAAAAAAGTTCGTCCAAATCGGAATGTTCATTCAAAAGTTATTAGGGGGAACAGACAGACCGACACACAAATTCCCCATCTCAATACCCTACTTTCAAATTTTTAATTTTTCGATATTCATTTTATCTCTTTATTTTTTTAACTTGGCGATATTTTTTGGACTTGGCGATATTTTTTAGATGCATTAAGCTACTTTTAATACTTTTTTCGTCTTTCTTTTATTTTTAACGGGAAAGTAGGCTAAAAACCAAGATTATTTATTTTCAGAAACCCTTCATTAAATTAATTTTGCTAACATCTATAATGTACACATGATACGTCAAGGACCTAATATTCTGAAAAAATGTTCGAGAGTCTAAATTCCTGTACGCAAAAAAAACAGAAAAAAGTTATGTGGTTTTTTTGAAAATCCGCACTTAAAAATGTAATTTGTTTATATAGGCGAATAAAAAACCTATTTAAGTCAAGAATAAGATATATGCCTATGATCTGTAATATTAAACCACTTAAAAAAATTCAATTGTTCTTATCAAAATCCTTGAATGAAAATGTATTGAACTTATGCCAACTAATGAAAATTTTCACTTAAACCGAACGTAATGCATATGTTTAGAATGTGAATACATTATGCATCACGAATTAGTTTTCGAAAGTATTGGATGTGTGTGAGCTTGAATTGCTCTGTAAAGAAAAAAAAATGTTTTGAGGAGCAGTCATTATTTCATAACAACATTTTAAAAATGCACAGAAATACTCCAAACAAAAGAAGTCGCAATTTCTCTCGGTGAAACCCATGATGGCTAAATACAAGTGTACAAGACGGTCGCTTATGACATACAACCAAAGAAACCGGAAAAAAATGACTATTTTGACTTCATTTTATGAGTATCATTTGCTTGCTTGAAAATCTTACGACAAAAAATATTTTTCAAAGAAATTATAGTCTGAATTAAGCCTTTTAATGAAACAAATTGAACAAAATTAATGAATACAAAATCCTATTTTAAAAAAGTTACTCGAAGATAAACTAAAAATGATAAAAATTACAGTGTTATTCTACAAGGACCTGTCCAGATTTTTCATACAAGACCTTTTAATTTCATAAAACTGAAAAATCTAAAGAACTTTATGAATTTGAAATAGTGCTCAATCATATTATTGGCCATTTTTTTTCGGAATTTGGAAATATGCTATTTTTCTCAAATTTACACATTGTATTTATCACTTTGAAATTGAATAATCATAGACAAAGTTTAAGATGAAAAGGTTTAAAAGAAATGTACGTTTCGATACTAGTTGCAAATACCACGGAATGCTACTTGTAATTTAAAAATAAATCTGGAAATACTGAATTTCAGGCTCGGAAATTTTAGATTTGCTTTTAAAATTGTAAAATAAAAATATAACTAAAACTAGATCAGCTATTTTCCACTAAAATAAACAAAAGAACATCAAAGCATTATGTGTATTTCTAGTAGATAGGAAAATATTATTAACTTTCCAACTACTGATGTAGAGAAGAGCTGTCTAAAGCGATACGTTAACAATTTAAAGCTTTTAATTAAATGTTGCAAACGGTTAGTTTTGGAGAATTTTGTAAAGATTACCATCGGCAGCAAATGAAAAATACTGTGGACAAAGAGTTTGTTTATAATAAAATACTTGTCAGGGAAAAGAAGTGGTGCTTTCAATAATATTACTTCGCAAATGCTATTTTGATTATAAAATATTTTTTCAAAGGTCCGTAAAAGAACTATAATTTCTTCTAACCAGATCTTAGCTTAATTTTAATGAAAAGTAATTTATAAAAAATGAAAAATAAATTTTATTAATGCATCAATCATTCAAATACTTCAATTCAATTTTTCAAAATTATTAAAAAATAACACTTCAAAAGATTTTGAATTTTGAGTTTAAATTTTATGAAATTTGTTTTTCACGTACAGCATTTAAGTAACCCATCAAATCAAACTGCATATAATTCCCTTTTAAATAAACTATTAAACAGTTCTGTTGCCATAAACGTAGCGTCGGGGGGGGGGGGGGGGTTAAAAATCGTAGTAAAAATATCGTTTATAGTTATTTTCATTTATTTTATCTTGTTGTACCCATATGCCCGGGGGAGAGGGGGACTGGGGGAATACAGACCCTCTGTCAAAAATGTTCTGGTGCCAAACTTTTCCAAAATTGGAACAAAAATCATCAGGAAAATTATTTCCGTTTATGGTTATCCTCTAGCCAGTGGCGTACATATGTTTGAATTTTGGAGGGGGCCGAAGTAACCAAGCATAGCCAAGCTTATTTCAGACTTTCGTTAGGGAAAGGGTGGTGGTTCGGGAACCCTCAACTGGAAATGTTTTAAAATTGATGTTCTGAAAACCCATTTTAGGCTATCTTTAATGACGAAAAGAAAAAAGTATGGATTCAGAAGCTGCTTTTGTGACATTGAAGTTTTAAATTCGCAATTGCGCTATAATTCGTTGAAAGAAATTGAGAGGGTAGGGCGCTCTCTCTCAGAACATTTTCGAAATTTGAGTGATAGAAAGGTGTTTGAAGGCTCTCCCGGAATTTTTTTGGCATTGAGGCTCGTAACTGCAATTTTAAGTTGTCTTTGTTGATGTTTAGCGAAAAGGGGAGAAATTCGGGACCTTTCCTTTTTGAAAACACATTTTAAAATTATTTCGGGACAATTATCCTTGATTTTGGGAGCCTGGGCCCACCCCATATATACGCCCTTGCCTCTAGCGCAGCCAGAATTACCATCTGGAAGGTTTTTTTGGTCAAAACAGTCCTTACGATTGCCATTAATATGTTAGGTCTCGCCCCTTTTCCTGGCGGCACTATATTTTATCTTGAGCGTCTCCATGTTTGTTGCTCTGCTAAAATAATAATTTAAACAAGTATGGAATCATAAAACGGTGGGCATGTAAAGTGATTGGGTGTAATCCCAACTATTTTATATTGATCTTTTTATGGTATAAATTTTAAAATTCTATGTAACTGCTTACTACACTAGAAAATACTATTTTCATAAAATATGGCTCGTTGTGTGTGAGAGAGAGAGAGAGGGAGAGGGAGGGAGATGGAGGGAGGGAGGGAGAGGGAGAGAGAGGGGGAGAGAGAGAGAGAAGAAATACAAAACAATTACGCGACTGTATCATGTGTCAGGTTATGCAATGAAAAACGTAAATATTTCTTTTAAAATATGGACTTCAGTATAGAGTTAATTATCTTTCTTCATAAATCAAAAATTTCACTTTCTAAATATTTCTTTCAAGCATTTGGCATTCATAATCATATTTAAAAAAAATACATGACAAATGCAAGATAATTGCTGAAAAAATCTTATAGTGTATATAATAAGTGTCTTACAGTGTACAAAACAGGGGCCGTGGTGGCCCGATCGGTAAGGCATCGGACTCGTGTCCGGAGGGACCCGGGTTCGAAACCCAGCCGATCAAAGATCCACTGCCTTGATTAATGGTGGCTGGGAGGTGTTAAAAATGTCGTGGTCACAAAGTCCTCCAAGTGAAACGATACCTCTGGGGGTGCTGGGCCCTAGGGTTTGCTCGACCCTAGGTTCTGGTTCAAAATTATGAACAGAGCGCTCTTCAGGGCCCTATCCCGGTTAAACCACGAAGCTGTGGTAGGTACGGGGGACCCTGGAGAGTGTGAAGTGAAGTGTACAAAACACATTATTTATTTTTGTCTAAAATATGTTTTTTATTTCGTTGTTTTTGTAGATAATCTGAATACATAATTCTTGTCTCGTACTTGATTTACAAATTTTTTACTTGAGGTGCTACGACAAACTTAATAATACCTATGCTATTACTTTCAATTGTATCCAGTATATTTCTGGAAGCGTACTATTGAATCCTTTCAAATTTTGTCATTGTGTTATGACTTATTTCTGGAAGATAATTCAAAGTTGAGCAAACATATTTATTTTAAGTAATTTTTTCTGTTGTATTTTTTTTTCGAACGGAAAGAACTTTTTATGAAATGTGTAACTTTTAAGGGGGTTTTATTTGACTTTTCTTTCTTCATTAGACTCAATTATTTCATAAAATGTAGGATTTCATACCGTTTTTCCAAAATTTCTCCCGGAGGGGAAACCCCCCAACCCCCTGAAATTTACGATAGTCTACACCACAAAACAGATTATTGTATTACTTTTCTGATACAGATCCAACTATAAGATTAATCCAAAAAACAAAGAGAGCACATTAAAAAATGTGAGGAATATCAGCGAAAAGGCACATAAAGGTGAGCTAATGGTCTGTTTTGTAACCGAAGAAGTTGATCAGACAAAAGACCCATATCTGTAATAACTTAGAGTCCCGTCTACATTTTGCCTGGTAACTGAGCAAAAAAGTTGAAATAATTGTGAGTGCAATTCATCCAAAAAGTAACGAAAAATCTAAGTGAAAATTGGGCGGGGGAGGGAGCGAAGGCTCAATTTGCACTCATAAACTTCGAGTTTTGTTTTCTAATGAAATTAAATATCGAGTACATTTTAAATTTAACCTTTATACTTTTTGTACCTTTAGGAATTTAAACTTATATAAACAAAAATATATTCAATTTATAATAATCATTATTTCAACTTCGTATTATTTAACGTGATTAAAACAACAAAAGTTTGTAACAAACACATCATTTAAAACATTAAACTTACTTCGAAAAGATTTTTGTCGCTGTTGATGCAAAACAGATGTAATTCCATTAAACAGTCAAGTGCGATAAATAACGAAGGACTTGCTCTGTTTCTTTGAAAGAAAATCGAACGGATTGCTAAAATAGCCTAATTAGTTGAAAAAGCCGTGGGACTATCTATTGCTTAAAAAGTGGCGGGAAGCACAACAAGCACGAAAGAAGAAAAGAAACAAAAAACTATTTAGCTGGCGTTTCTCATTGTTACTTAAGAATCCCAATACGTCCTTTTCTTCGAATGGCGCCTTTTTTTTATTTCAAGCTTTTTCCCAGACAGCCAGACAAGCTTTTTATGGCCATCTGATCAGATGGCCATAAAAAAAGGTCCCCACCCCCAATATAACGCTTCTCCCTAGAAATCCCCGAAGCATCAATTCCGTACAGAGATAGCAAGAGACCTGAAGGCCCGTTTCGGGGGGCCGAAGACCCCACAAAGTCATTGTTTCCCTCTGTTTCCCTCCCTTTTACTTTGTGAGTTGGGTCAGAAAAGTGTGACCGCTGCGCTAGAAGAGGTGCTGAGTAATCAGCGTCCCCCCCACCCCTCAAGAAAGAAACAGTTCTAGCTGTGATCCCAAACGGTCGGCCCTGTGAGAACCTAGGAGGATGGTGAGAGCGGCCGGCCCAATTTTTTTTTTCGAAATAATTTTTTTTATTAAAAAATAAATAAATATAGAAAGAAAACGGCCCAGAGGAGATGCGGCCCACATGGCCAGTCCGCCCCTGAGCTGGAACATGTTAGAAAATTGACGAAGAGTTTGGCTGTAGCAATTTGAGGGACCTCAGTCCTCGTTAGCAGGTCTGTTAAGGAGACACCCTGCCGCAACAGAAATGGGCTGAAAATTTGAAAACAGGCTCGGTGACTCCTCTCCTGCCACCTCTAGACTTTCACCAGACGGATGCAAAACTTCCGCCGACACTGGAAAAATTAGCTGCGATTTCAAGTAATAACCAATAGCTGGCATGGCATTTACCATATTACGGTTCCCCACCCCCCTCTTTTTATTTTTGTCTTGAAGAAAAATCTGTTTTACCTAGGCTATTACTGCTTTGAAAAAACAAAAATTCCCATTTGGAACAGTAAGGGCCATGCTCCACATCGACGTAAAGCAGAAAAATTAGGCCTATGGAAAGTACCCGGATTTTCGGTTTCTGCCTTCAGTTTCGGTCACGTTTTACGCTGATGTGGAGCCCTAAGTATTCTTTTGTGGCCTCAGTATAATTCAAACTAGGGCCGTGGTGGCCCGATCGGTAAGGCGTCGGACTCGTGTCCGGAGGGACCCGGGTTCGATCCCAGCCGATCAAAGATACACCGCCTTGATTAATGGTGGCTGGGAGGCGTTAAAAATGTCGTGGTCACAAAGTCCTCCAAGTGATCCTCCAAGATACCTCTGGGGGTGCTAGAACCTAGGGTTTGCTCGACCCTAGGTTCTGGTTCAAAATTAAGAATAGAGCGCTCTTCAGGGCCCTATCCCGGTTAAACCGCGAAGTTGTGGTAGGTACGGGGGACCCTGGAGAGTGTGAAATGAAAAGTATAATTCAAACTAAATTTTCTTTGCAGGTTGAATTTAGAGCGGGAATTTCTATAAGTAGAAAAATGTGTAAAGAAATCTGTGAACTGAATCATGTTAGAAAATTGACAAAGAGTTTGGCTGTAGCAATTTGAAGGAACTCGGTTGTTGTTAGTATGCACGTTAAGGAAAAATCCTACCGAAACAGAAATATTTTGTTATACACATTCTTTGTATAAAGCAGTAAGTAACCGCTCCTAAGCAAGGGCTAAGGCAGAAACATGCAATACACCATCAACTCAGCTATTTCGATCCATGGACGGCTGTTTCGAGCTTATTCTGCTCTTATCAGTATAATAAGCAGATGAGAGCAGAATAAGCTCGAAACAGCTGTCCATGGATCGAAATAGCCGAGTTGGTGGTGTATTGAACATTCTTTGTGTTTTCCCCAGTTATGATGCATGTTCCACATCTTTCTTCAGGCTTGTCACTATATAAGGATGTTTTCTTTCCCGTCAGCCATGGTCTTTTGGATGAGTGGATCTTCGCAGCATTAAAAGTAAAAACCTAATAAGCAAAGGCTACCAAAAGCATTTACCCTTAAAAATTTAAAAAAAAAAAAAATGCAATCCAAAATTAATATTTTGGACTATCTAGGAGTCTACCCTATTACTAAGCGCTGCTAAATTGCAAGTTTCAATCTCTTTTTAACATTTGAGCATGTGCACTGGGCCTTTTCGACCCAGGTGCAAAGAAAAACATTCGCAGTTCTACATTTATTTAAAAGGAATGGACCAGGTCTATTGTAGCTGCATTCAAGGGCCGTGGTCGCCTGATCGGTAAGGCGTCGGACTCGTGACCGGAGGGACCCGGGTTCGATCTCAGCCGATCAAAGATCCACCGTCTTGATTAATGGTGGCTGTGGGACATTAAAAATGTCGTAGTCACCAAGTCCTCCAAGTGAAACAATACCTCTGGGGGTGCTGGACCAAGGGTTTGCTCGACCCTCGGTTCTGGTTCAAAAAAACGGAGCGCTCTTCAGGGACCTATCCCGGTTAAACCACAAGTTGTTTTTAGGTACGGGGAACCCTGGAGTGTGTGAAGGTGTAGCGGCATTCATAGTCGACCCCTTGACCTTGGATATACTTTTGAGATGCTTGATTAATATTTATCAAAATCATGATTTGCTTCCAAATTATGCATTAAATATTCTTTAAATGCTCTCAAAATGTAATATGGGTCATTCTGACCCAGTGCGCTTTCTGGAAGTTTAATGAAAAAAAGCATTCAGTACATTCATTATACAGAGTGATCCTAAAACCCTGCAACCCATAATAAAATATTTAGTTGCAAATATAAATAACAGCTAATTGGAAGCTGTACACTTTTCAAAATATGCCGTTTTTATTTACATTTTAAATGAGCAGAAACTTTCAGCAGCATTTAGTTTGTAGTGTGGTAACAATATTTTCTCTCAATCAGGATTTTTTAACATTATCGAGTAATATTTTCCAACACATTCATTTAAAGCCGTTGTTTAAACTTAAAACCTCCAAATGGAAATGTTTCTGCACCCACAGCAATATAATAATTTTTCGATTAATATCCCCTTTTCAGGAAATTGGAAATATTGAGACCAAAGAAAAAGTGGGCACTCAACTCGACCGGGTCAGCAAGAAATGAAAAACTAACTGAATTTGCCTTCAAAGAATGTCAGAAAGTTATTATAGCTCTCTTGACAACATGGGACTATTAACTTCATCTGAAGAAATTGGAGTTTCATGCTAATCGTGTTAGTGATATTTAAGAATTGAAAAGTCCTGATTAAATTAAATGATTAATTTATTGTAGATGGATAAGGTCACAGTGATGGAAATGGCGTTGAAGAACTTTGTTCTGTTCTTATGGTGTTGAATGTGTTAAAAGTATTTAATCGACCTGAAGTGCTTAACCCTTTAAGCAGTCAATTATTTTACCAGAAATGCTTCCAAAAAGAGCATATTTTTTATTGCATATAGTTAAGTACCATACTTAACAGAATAAGAATATCAAGAATTTTTTAATTTTTTTTCGTTTTTAATGCTTTTACAACATTTTTTATTTTGCAATGTTGGTCACAAAAACCCTAAATGTTTGCTTTTTTTCAAGTACATTCTGCAGTAAAGAATTGTTTACAAATTATGCAAAAATTTCTCTCACACTTACTGTGAATTTTTAAGTTTACAATTTTCCAAACAGTTCAGAAGTCTTTTTCATACTGTCTAGTCATAGAGTAGAACAAAAAGTTCCCGCTTTCCCGCTACATAGAAAAACCCGGATGAAAAGCATTTCATTTACATGGACAAACCACACCATCTGTTGAAAAATAATACTACTAAATAGTCTCTTTCGATAATGAAAAATTCGGGCAAACCAGAAAAGGAAATCAGAAAATATCGATGCCCATACGGAGTACGGGCAAACCAGATGAGGTCAATTTCGGGTAGCACGTACATTGTACGGGTAAACCGCTGAAAGGGTTAAAGTCAGTTTCTGAAGAAGAATACAGTCGAACCCGGGATATAGCGAACTCCGGTTATAGCAAACCTTTTCATTGCTCCGATCTAAAACTCTGTGTCAGTAATGTAACTTTGTACGCTTATAACGATTCACAAAGTCTGAAAAACAGCTATAACGATCCTAAAAAAGTGGCGAAACCCACTTTGCAAGAAATTTTCCCTCTCAAAATCTATTGTCACCAGCCTTTCTGCTAATGAAAAAACATAAACGGTTGTAAGAAATTGCAAAAAGCAGAAAGAGAAACTGTGGACAGTTTTTCTGTGACTGAAAACATTGACAAAATGAAGACATATACAATTATGATGTTCATTATTATAGCATCTTACCGAATTCCAACTATTTTTTGGAAATTCGGATACAGCGAACCCTCGGTTATAACGATCACTCAAGTCTGTCCGTTGAGGGTTCGTTATAGCGGGGTTTGACTGTATACTGAAAGCTCTAAAATTATTCATGTCCTTCATCCAGTAGGCATTGCTGATTGAAGTCTTTGTTTCCATGACGAAATTTATGGTACATGTATTGGTTGAAAAATCACAACATTTAGTATGAGATTGAAAGTAACTTTATAATTTCGAAGTAAGTTGAGAACTGACATGAGCAGCATTTTGCAATAATTGCGGAAAATCCTTCTTCAGCTCGAGACTTGGAAGGTCTCTAAGATAATGAGTAAAAACAAATTTAGGGGGTCAGTATTTTGAGCACAACATTGAAAATAAAAATTGAAATAAACAAAAGATTGCTTCTTGGAATAAACTTTATTTAACATGATTTCAGACATTTAAATTATTGCAATAACAGAAAAAAATCATACATTCATTTTTACTGTAAATAGATATGTCTGGTACTCCATCAAAAAATACAAAAGAAAATCGAACTGAAATATCATCAAATTTAGCTTTAAAATTCTGTATTAAGTCCATAAGTTTTGATTTTAATATAGGGTATAATGTGTCGTTATTAAACAGTAAAAATAAAATTACCAACATTTTGACTATGCACACAAGGAAAAGTAAACATTTAACAAAACTACATGACAAAAAATTATGTTAGAAATAAGAAAAAAAAATCCAATTTTAATTCTGGAATTGGAAAATTGAGTAATCTGCTTATTAATATAATAACCCGTGATTTGTGCTACTTGATAAAGAAAGAGCTGCTGTATTGCTTAAAACCACATTTCAGAAAGCTAATGAGGTTGGGGTAAATGGGACATTAACATTTAAACTGAGGGTAATAGTTTTTAACATTTTATCCCCATCAAGTTCTCAATATTTATTGATCCTTTGATTTTACACTTACATAAATGACGGAAGGGGGATGATAACTCATTTTGAAAAACTTTAGTGCATGTGAAATATGATGAAAATATTATTTCTTTTAGGACAAATCATCCTATGTAGAAACCCATTTTCACGAAACAGTAATCAAAAAAGAAAGTAATAAATGTCCTAATTGCAAATTTCAGAGATGTGAAAACATATGACTTGATGTTTTGTAACAATTTTTTTTTTGGATGATCTCCACACAATGATATGTTTTCTCTTCCTTACTCTCTCAATATGAATAAGGGTATATGTTTATGTGAATACAAAGCATACATAGGTTACCATGAAAGAACAATATTGGAAAATGTCGACTCTTACTGGTGAATGTGTAATTATATGATTAAATTTTTGGTCTTTTGCTGATGCATTTGCTTTGCAATAGTCAACATTTACAAGATTTCTGTCTTTCACAATAACATATATATATATTATGAGCCTAGACGTGGGAGGGTTTAACTTTCTTTAAATTAGCCAAAATCAATATAAGTATGCCAACTTTATAAGTCCACATACAAGCTCTTAAACCACTTGGCTAAGTAATAGCTTTCCCTAAAATGTTTTTTTTTTTCAAATGCTTGCAGTGTACACACATACATACATTACACATGCATTGAACAGAAATATATATAATGATAAACAATATTCATACGTTTTGTAAAAGCACACAATATGAATGGAAATTAAAATAATTTAAATATTAGTTTTAAATGCATTCAAATCCTGCAACAGAGGTCAACAAAATTCAGTTCAGCAGTATATCAGCAGCACAAAGGCAAATTAGAAAGTTTCAATTTTAAGTTTACAACATAATTCTGAACTTTCTAAAACAGAATACTGTTTTTAAAATGTAATTTTATCCACTAATTCAATCAGGTTACTTTGGTAACTGTGAACACATATAAGGCCCTAAAATTATTTTACTTTTCAATAGATCTTTATATACACGTAGACAGGGGCGTCCCGAGCTTGAATTTTTGGGAGGGAGATAATTCTTAATTTGCCGAATGAAATTCCAAAATGACCCGAATGATAAAATACGACCATACGCACATATCTTATACTATAGTTACTTTATGAGAAAAGACAATAGGTTTGACAAAAAAAACAAAAAAAAAACAAGCATCAATCTTTTAATATTTTCTTCGATGATCGACAAATATTTGAACCTTGATAAGTAACAGGAGTGTATTTTGAATCGACGAAACGATTAATTTTAAAATTTATAAATTATTGTTATCTACATAATACAAAACAAAAGATATGGACAGCATGACAGATCATAAAATAATGCATTTTAATGAAAATTTAGAGATTCAAGCATATTAATCAGTTAGCATGTTTGTACAGCAAATGAATTAAGTTTTATTAATCAGGTCTCCTTATTTTCAAAGGTAACATGCATATAAAAAAGGAAGATTGCAGCTACATACACAATATTTGCAACAATATCCCTGAATTTGCCGAACGTCAGTCCGAATTTGCCGAATAAAGAAAAATTTTGGGAGGTCCCAGTGACCTCCCTTCGGGGCGCTCGTGCACGTAGATTACTATAGATAAATATTTTAGTGACAATTCTCAGACTTTTTTAGGTCAGTGGCTCCCAACTTAAAAAAAAAACCATAAACACTTTTTTATATGATTCTTTACTAGAGAATCCTAACAGCAAATACTCCAATGCAAACAACAGATTTCTCCAGTAGATCATTATGTTGCACACTACATGTTGAAGGACTAGGATTAGACGAAAACAATTGAAATAAAATCCAGCCATACATTTCACTATTAAATGATTTATCTATATTTGAAACCCAGCTTTCGAAACGCAATTCAATAAACTCTCGATTATCCATGGTATTTGACACAGGTACCAAGGCTAATGAACATAGTGGATAACTTGACTAACAATGAGAGTCAAATGAGATAAAAATTGTTTGTAATATAGTATAATATTAAGGAAAGGCAAAAAAAAAAAAAAAAGTAGTAAAATTTATTTGATTTCATGCATAAAAGAAAAAAAAAGAGTACATTTAATAAGGTCACAGCTAATTTATACACAAATTAAAACAATACGGTACTGTACCGTATAAAAATAAAATAAAAATTAATAATTTTAATTTATAACTTTTTGAGGGGGGAAAAATGCTTGTTGCTGTGAAAACACAATGAACTTAAAAGTTGTACAATAAAAATAGTACCCAAGTTGTCTTTTCCCAATTGAGTTGTTTTTACCCCATTGTGCTCGAGGATAAATTGCAGCACAGATAACCTGCTTGCAGATGACTCAAAGTTTACTGTATGCGTATAGGCATAAATGCAAATTAAAGATATGGACAAGTTGGAAATATTTCCAACACCCCCTTCCCCAATGTGTAATTTCAGACAAAAACATAAAATGTTTAATATAAAAACATGAGAACTGTCGTTTAAAATTGCATATTAGAGAGCTTTTACTGTAATTTGAAAAAGTGTGTTTTCATACTAATGAATTGTTTTAGAATTAAAAAGTTAAAAAAAAAACTTTTAATGGTCCTTCAATTCATAACCATGACTTCATACAAATAGTAGATTTTGCACCCAAAGATATAAAAAAAAAAAAAAAAAAGAACAAACAGGTGAACTAAGTCTTGGGACAAAAATGATGCGACATAATAACTATCAATAATTTATCGGTTGGCTTTTGGTTATTTTGGGTTTATTGGCGCAAGAGCCTTCAACAATTTATTGCTTATACGAAAAGCAGCAGTAACCATAACAGGACTTACTGTTTTTCTGCGATTAGAAATATTTCCTGAGAGTATTGCTGACAAATAAGTTGCAGATCTATGGAGACAAATGTATGAAAGGTGGTCGGGAGCCCTAATGGTTATCAGTCTATACCTATATTTTCTTTAAATCACAGTCATGCAGAATTTATTGCTTGAAAATAATTTATACTTAACATGCTAATACAGGGTCTGGCGTAACAAATAGTACGATATAAAACTGACAGAGCTTTGGAACAAATTGAAAATTTTATTACATCAAGCATTGAAAACAAAGAAAAAATGTATGCATTTGCCGCACCATATGTACTATTACTTGCTTTTAAATATGACACCACAGTTGCATGCATCCTTTCCTTGAGTTTAGCCACCGTATGGGGACTCAAGGAAAGCACATGCATACAGCTGTGGAGAAGATCCCATTGAACATGCTGGATCGGATGGTAGAAGCTTTCATTCAAGGCAAGCAGAAATGCCCTGGCCGTGATGGCAACCATCTGTACGGTGTCATATTCGAAACCAAGTAATGGCATGTACGGTATGGCAATACATGAATTTTTTTTCTGTTTTCAAATGTTTGTTTCAATAAAATTTTCAATTTCTTTTCTTTTATATCGTACTATTCATTACACTGGAATCCTGTATATTTAAAATCTGTCTTTCTTCCTCTCTCTCAAAAAAGAAGAAGACAGTACTTTTGTATCACTGTATGCATGGAAGCTTGCTGAATAAAATATATTTGGCACTTACAAAATAAAATTTAAGGATTAAAGGAACTAAATTTGACTTTAAAAAGAGGACTGTAGAAGAATCAAAGTAACTACTGCTTGTAAAATGATAAGAACGAAGATAAAAAAAATCAAATAAATTGAACATATAACTTAGTCAAATAAACTAGCAGAAACTTTGTACAGTCGACGCTCGATATAACGACTGTCTCCGTCCAACAGAAAACGGTCTTTATAACGAGTGGTCGCTATAAGAGGTAGAACATAGAGTATATTGGGATGCAGTTGGGGGTTTTCTCACCGGTCGTTATATTAGGATGGTCTTTATACAGGGCTCCCACTTCTTTTTCAAAACAAAAAATAAGGACTTTCTAAGAACCTTTTTCAAAAAAATTAAGGACCTCGAAAGTATTAATTAGTCAACAAATATGCATGAATTTTATAGGTTACACAAATACACCTTTTTTTCAAGCATTTTTTTTTTCCCCAAAAATTTATTCTTGAAGCATTTATCATTACATTTCAAACCCAAGACTAAAAAAAATTTTCAAAATAAAAAAATTGCGATCTGAACTTTTTTTTCATGACAATTCCAAGGCTAGCGGCAATTTTACATCAAACACTGGACAAAAAAGTACTAGCTTTAAGTACAAGATGCACTAGAATCTTTGAGGCTGCGTTTTGCAGAAAAAAGTATAAAATATGTCGTATACAAATACATTAAGTTAAAATGAGGAAAAAGGAGTCAATTTACTATCTTTCTCAATGAAACAAAAATGCTAAAACGGATTTCAATAAAAGGCAAGCAATAAAGGCATTCTAATTTGATGCTACTTCTATTTACTTCAGTATAGTTCAGATTTTGGTAAAATTATGATAAAAACTTAATTTTGTAAAAGTGAATTAATCACTTTTACTAAAACCCAACTACATACACAGAGCTAAAATTCAGGACAGATATGCCAAAGTTTCCAAAATAGTCTAAGCGGAAGAATTCTTCACTTTTATTAAAAAGAATTGCATGTAGACCAGTGGTTCTCAACGGGGGCGATACCGCCCCCCGGTGGGCGGTGGGACGATGTTGAGGGGTGGTGAACCTCTTTTGGGCGGTAAGGGAGCGGTGGGCATCAGGGTGTAAAAAAATCAATGATTTTTTTTAAAAAATCAAATCGGATTTTTTTTATTTAAATCAGTTTTTTTTGTTTCAAATCGATTTTTTTGATTTTTTTAAAACAAAATTAGAAACTTCAGTTATTAAGTAATTTACATTGATGAATGACTTTCCTTTAAGTTTTTAAAAATACAAAAACAGCTTTGAAGTAAAGCTTTACCAAAAAAGTATGAGGTAAAACCGGATTCAATGCAAATGCATATGATTTTAATCACTTAATACCAACAAAATTATGAAACACTATGCAGAAAAAATAAAGACATTATGCAGCATTACATGAAATTTTAATAAAATGAGAAGTATACAATAAAAAATTTGTATACGAAAATTTTAAAATTAAATATGACTTTTTCAACTGTAAGGAAAACAGTTAAAAAAAAAAAAATAAGAAATCAACAACTAAAAATCAAATGGGGCAGGAAGCTCAACCCAATCCTCACTTCATTCAGCACCCCCCCCCCTCTTTATTTTGTAAAGATGGAATCATATTCCATTTCATCCACATTCCCTCCACAATTTGCTAATTCAAGGCATAGAAAATTCATCTTCTGTCTGGTTGTTTTTTTTTTTTTTCTTTTACTGAGAGTATATTGCACATCCTATCATATCCCTACCCTCTCAGTTTACTCTTGGCAACACCTGCCCTGCAGCTGCATGTATTTTCTTAATTTCACATATTAGACAAAACAAATAGCATTATTTGAACTGCAACCTTCCACCATCTGTGGAGGGGGGATGAGTAGGATTACTTTTCAATTATTAGATGGAAATCAAAGCTCTAAATGAAAATAGCAAAAATAATGAAATTGGGATTGCCCAAGAGAATTTTATAAGGATTAAAATAAAAAGTGATTTAAATCAATGATTTTTTTTTTAAATCAATTGATTTAAATCGCGATTAAAATCAATTGATTTAAATCATTGACACTCTGGTGGGCATATTTTAAAATTTGCTTGAGAGGATATGTTTGGGTGGGGGGGGGGGGGGGCGGTAGGAGATCTTTTCTCATGGATCGGTAAGGATAGTTTACAAAAAAAATTTCTGGAGTTGTCTCCCGAACCCTGATCCTTCTCCTAACGTCATCAAAGACAGCCGAAAATTTGACAATAGCACTTAAATTTCAAAAAAGTTTTGAGGTGGGTCCCCTTTCATTGCGTAACTATCTGAAATAGACTTAAAATTGTGTTTAATTGATGTTAAAAATTGCTCAAGAAGAGTCCTAAATTCCTTACCCCTCCCTGCTCTCCTAACTTTTATTGCCAACAAAAAAAAAGGCTTAAAATTGCCGTTTTGAAAACTTGACTTTTCAAAAAAACTTCCGGGGCAAAGATCCAGAACCACACACCTCTTTCTCTAGCATAAACATACAAAGCTTGAAACTTTGTTTCTAGACATTTCTGTTGAAGAGCTATGGAAATCATCATTCTAAAAGACAGTCTGATGATTTTGTAAAAAATGATAACGGGAGGGAATCTCGAACTACCGTCCTACTCTTTCCCTAATCATGACCAAAAAGAGCTTAGAATTGCCTTTTTAGGAAGTCGGCTTCTAAAAATTCCTAGAAGAGAACTACCAAACTTGACCAACTTTTTATGTTGTAAGAGCATCGCCGTAACAACACCAAAGGTAGTTTACAGTTGCGTTTTTCAGAGTATAGTGAAAAAATTTCCGGAGAAAACTCCCAAACCTTTGCCACTTCCTCAACCCCAACAAAAAAGTTTAAATTTAGGTTTTTAAAAGACTTCAACTTCAGAGAACAACAGAAGGAGCTCTGACCCCTAACATGACTAAAATTAGCCTTAAAATAACTTTCAATTTTGAAAAAATTTCATAAGGGACCTTTTTCTCCCTTGTTACTGTTAACAAAACTTGCCTAAAATTACGTCAATTTTAAATGCTTCATAGTGATGGAGTCTGAATCTTAACTCTTAACACCACGAAACCTAATATTAAAAGAAATGCGTTTTTAAGGCTACAGTGGACAAATAAAATTGATTTTTTTCAATTATTGATTTATATGTCTAAAACTTTGTGTGCTTGTATTATTGTGTATTTACGACAGCTAAAAGCATAAAAAAACACAAATTAGTGCAAAAACAGTGAATACTTTTTTTCAAATTTCAAATTTAAATATTTTTTTAACAAAATTTCAAAATGTTCCAGGCGTCACAATTTTTTTTTCAAACTTTGAATTTCCACTTAATTTCCAATCGTTAGGCATGATGACACAAAACAATGCATTATATGCAATGTTTTATGAGATAGTTTATAAAAGATGGCTGAAAACAAAAAATTTCAGTTAAAAAAATCACATAAATTTTCATTTTCAGCCATCTTTTATAAACTAGCACATAAAACATTGCATGTAATGCATTGTTTTGTGTCATCATGCCTAACGATTGAAAATTAAGTGGAAATTCAAAGTTTGAAAAAAAAATTGCGACGCCTGGAACATTTTGAAATTTTGTTTAAAAAATATTTAAATTTGAAAAAAAGTATTCACTGTTTTTGCACTAATTTGTGTTTTTTATGTTTTTAGATGTAGTAAATATACAATAATACAAGCACACAAATTTTTAGACATATAAATCAATAATTGAAAAAATCAATTTTATTTGTCCACTGTAGCCTTAAGACTCCATTTTCAAAACAAGCGCTGTCTTTACTGTGATGTCGCCAGGGCATATTTTTTTTCAAAAAAATTAGGACTTTTAACTTTTGGCATCTTATCTAACCTTCAAAGCCATAAAATACTCAAAAAGAATCTCTGAATTGAATTTATCTTGTAATTTGTAAATATGAAGATTTTTTTCTCCTCCAATTAAAACTTGATTAATCTTTAAGGATGACATGTAGGGTTGGTAGTGTGAGTCTTTGTCCCGCCTGGAAAAAATCGAAAGTCCGGCTTTGTTATTGCCATAAATGGGGGACGCGTAAAGCATAGCTGCAAGTTAGTAAGAACAACACGATTTTGGGATTGGATTGTTTGAGGAACTATATGAACACAGTGCAGTTTTTCAAAGTATATTAGTTTTCAAAAAAAAAAAAAGTTGAAAACAAAGCATTTTTATTTCATACCTTTTTGCTCTTATTTACGTTCAAAATAGGTCACTCATTTGATGGAACTTTTCTCGGCACTTGGTTGCTTATTTGATGCAGCTTTTTAGAGGAAAAAAATTACCTGCTTTTTTAAAAAAAAAAAAACAAATATCTTATGCTTGAAAAGTTTTTTATTTTTTTAAAGTTTTTTTTACCCCCTAGTCATTTTCAACTCTTTGGGCAAAATTATAGAGTTAAAACGGTCAAGAAAACTGCTTTTCCTTCTCCTTCTTTTCCGTTTCACGCCCTTCTGCAAAGGGGGCGTTGAAAACATGTTCAGTCCTAAAGAGGGCGGTAGCTGAAAAAAGGTTGAGAACCACTGATGTAGACAATTTGGATAAATGTAAGAGATTTATGCAACACTTCAAACCCAAACTTTTACAAAATGCAAGGTATCTGATACAATTGGAATTTGAAATCCATGATTTTCCATGACTCACTGGATGCAATGTTTGCAGTAGGAGAGGGGATCAAGAATTGTCTAAAATACTGCTTTGTGAAGAGAAAATTTCATTTATCTGAGAAATGCTTTGCAAATATGAGCTGGAAAATTCAAATTATGACAAAATATAACAAACTGAGCTACTGTTATATTATTTGAAAAAATCTCACTGCATTTAAGATAACCATTAGTGTGAATGTCAACCATAATTTTTACTTGAATCAATGCAGATGCAAATGGATTAAAATTTTCAAGTGGAAGCAATTAAGTAGCAAATGTGCAAGATTACAAAATATTTTTATTTGATTGCATTGATTGACAGGATGAATAATGCGTTCAAATGAGGCAAAATGTATGCCTGCAGCATGGGTTGAAAAACATGGTTTTAAAGTGGTGCCTACAGCTTGCAAAGCTGACCCATGTAGCTGCTTACGTCATTATCCTAATATTGAGAAACTGGTTTCTAAGAAATAGTTGCAAAAAAATTATTAATAAAATAAGAATTAAGTAGTGAAAATAACAGTTTTTAGTAAGTAATTTTCTTTCTTTTTCCATGTTTTACGATGCTATCTAGAAAAACTTTCAATATGATTAGAGATCAAAAATACTAAAGACTTAAGCTCCTGCATTTTTTTTTTTTTGTAGCCAGACAAAAAAATCAGTATTTACATGTCAGTATTTACTTCTAAAAACATTTTGTTCTGAAGGAACTAGTTGAAAAGGATTTGTCAAACCTTCAAATGACTATGTCTTTAGACTTAGGTTGAGCACCACTGTTTTAAAATAAATCATTGTGATATGGATTACAGAGGGAGAAATACGAGAGTACAAACAATTTGTAGAGGTAAAAGTTTTTTTTTTCTTATTAAAGCATCTATTAGTTCATGTCTATATATATTTTTTGCAGACTCCAAATGGCGAGTGGATATTTTCTAGACAACTACCCCGTTTTCCTTTCCCCCACACATATAGGCTTATTTTCTTTGCTCACACTGAGAATGTTTAGATATCAACACAGGATCCCAAAGCAGTAAAAAAGAAAGTTGAAAGAATTATTTTTTTTCATTCTTGCTAGCAATTTCAAATCATTAAATTACTAGCAATAGTGAAAAATAAGGACTTAAAAATAATTTTAAGGACCTTGTATCAAAAATAAGCACTTTTAAGGGCCCTTATTTTTCAAAATGAAAAATAAGGAGTTTCTAAGGACTTTTAAGGACCGTGGGAACCCTGTTATAACGTGTGGTCGTTATAACGAGCGTCGACTGTATTACTATTAATCAACTTTTGTCAATAACTTAATAATGTATGAACACGTAGATTTGTTGTACATCTAAATACTTTTTTTGTTTTACTAATTTTGCAGCTTTGCATGCAAATTTTTCTAAAATGATCTGTAACAAATACCGGAATATAAAATCAAGATTATTCAACAAATGCCTAAGAATTATTTTCAAACGAAAAGGTAAGCAAAACATTAATTAATAGATGTCCATTGAGTACAGAAAATATCGAAAATTTAAGACATGTGTTTGAATGATTTAAGATGTCATTGTTAGTCACATACCTGTACTGTTTCCCTTAGCACATAGAGATTTTCTTTTTGAGTTAAAAAAAAAATGATGAACTGAAATCTTCAATAAATGATTACCCAAGTTATGCCAACTATCTTTGAACGTATAAAGCAGTTAGTAACGGTCCCTAAGCCAGGGCTAAGGCAGAAACATGCAATACACCGCCAACTCGTTTATTCCATCCATGGACTGCAGTTTTGGGCTAATTAGCACTTGTCAGCATCCCTGGCTCAGAGGCGGTTACTTACTGCTTGATACCCTAGTTTTGAATCAAAATTTAGGAGTTGTACCATATCAAGTGCGGTCAATCGCTGGTGTTCTAATTTCGCAACCAGTTTTTTTGGTTCTTTTTGCTCTATAAAAGGATTCCAGCCTCCAGCTCGGTAAATTCCTATTCCATGCTGACGAGTGCTAAATAGCACGAAACTGCATTCCACGGATGGAAAAAACAAGGTGGTGTATTGCATCTTTAAATGTGTTCAAAATTTTGGTTAGAATTAAATTTGATTGATTCTCAATTACAGCTTTAGCATATTTTTCAGTTTAATTTATATCTAGTGCACTCAATGGGATAGATATCATAAATTTAATTATTCTGCATTTTCAATAAAATAATAACACTTTTAACACTTTATTGAATCTTTTTTTAAAAACAAAATATAATTCTAAAATATTTTGCACACTGGTAAAAACGATAAAAAGTATTTTGAGAAGTTAAAAACATATATATTCATAGAACTTGAAAATGTTACCAGTAATTGTTAAGGAAAAAAAAAGGGGAGAGATACATATTACGTGAAGTATGCTACTAGAATGAAAAAACTTTCAATTTGGAATAAAATTTCAATCCAAAGACTTATGTGTTTCATTTAAAAATTGCATTGTTGCCTAAACAGCTCAATAACTTGAAAACATTTCCAATGTAACATTATTAGAATCTTATTTACAACTTTTATACAAGTTTTATTATATGCAATAAGTGTAATTTTTAAAATTGACTACAAGTTTCCACTAAATACATCGTATACATCGTGGGACTAAACATATTACTTCCAATTTAAAGTGTAATTTTCTACAACTAGACTGACTATACATACTGTGGATGGATCATTGCATAGGATAATTAATGCTTAAAATCTTAGTCATAGCAGATTAGTCATTGATGCAAAATAATCAAAAATAATACTATGTGGGAATGAAAAGGCTTTTTGAAAGCAAAATTTGGTTAAAAATCGAACCATGTATCAAAATGGAAGTTATTTAAAAAGGATGTATAATGCCACCAAAAGTTTTAAAGAAATTGAAAAGTCGATTGGAAAGACTTCAAGCATTAAGCTTTTTTAACAATTAGAAATAAAATAAATTAATCATACTCAACATCAAAAATAGTAACTTTTTAAAAGACTGAAGTAAGTTTAAGCAGAGAAAGTCGGGAAAATTAACGTATCAATGTATTCTTTTCAACAATTCGTACAACGTAAAATTTTTTTCTCAATATACATTCAGCGACTTTTCTCAGGGCTCTGGAATTTAAAGTTCTATGGTTCAGAACTAATCTAAGAGTAATTACACAGAACTGGATTTGTACCATAAAGCATATGGTTACCACTTTATCTTTGGGCACATAGCACCTTACAAATATGAAAGTTACATACTAACATAAACAAGCATTGCGAATATGTAATAGCAGGAATCTGCTGTTTAATGGGAAGTTCACACTACATTTTCTGAAAATAGTTTGTAAAAATGATTCCCATGAGAAATAAATGGCAGTTCAGACAGATGAAGTTAGGCAGTTCGAATGATTAAATGGACCCCAGAATCTGTAAATACAGGCTTACTGAGTTCTCCAACTTTAAGGGCGAAGGAGGCATCTTCAAATGGCTTCTGCATGGCTCCCCGGCCAAACAAACCGAGATCTCCACCTCTTTTAGCTGAACTACAATCACTGTACTTGGAGGCAAGATCTTCGAAAACTGCCTTTCCAGACATCAGTTGTTCATGATATCCTGAAAAAATACACAGAGTAATTATTATCCAGTTCACTTGAGTTTTACAAAAGAAAAATGTTTTTAAATGTTGTTTGATAGGTATGGAAGGGGTATAATTTCCTCCAAAGAAGTGCAGGAGCTGTATATTCTTCAGAACATAGATTCATTTAAAATTGGTATGAAAAGTTTGAACTTAAGCGTGACAAGGACATTTGCTCTCTTGCTCATCTAAAGAGCTCTGATTGCAATCCCCCTCGGCACGCATGAGGAACAACTCCTGACCCTGAGTGGGAGAGAGACAGACTGAAGACAGACACAAATGGCTGCACACTACAGGGTTTTGCCTGCTATCCCTGTAGCACCCTTTGCGATACAAGGTCGTCAGGGGGTAGTAACACCCAGGCATCAGCAAGGTCGCCACACCTTGGGGCTTTCGTCCGATATTTGATAAGTGTGTGTTGAGGGAAGGAGGAGAAAATAAAAATTCCTTTCAATTGATATTTTGTTTGAGCAACTGGGGAAGGGGTGGGGGGTCTCGACTCCGCATTAGAGCTTGCCCCAAACTCAACACACTGCAAGCCTCGCCTCTCCATGACAAGGTAAACGGACACAGGGGGGGATGGTGGCAAAGGCAGGTCCCACCAAGTTTGTATAAGACATTGAAAGCAGGGTTGGGTTTTTGACGTCAAAAACCAGTTTTTGACATGACATGTCGCAAAACCTGTCAAAAACGTCAAACACCTGTCTAAAACTCAAATACTATGGTTATTGAGATTTTTTGTAAACATATAAGATTTCTCACCCTGAAAAATATTAAATAAAAATTTTATACATATTATCAATCAAGTTTAATAAACATTAAATTAATAAATTTAATGAAAATTATTTCTCATTCTTTTAAACTAACTTGTTTTGCCGTGAAAAAAGTTTAATATTAAAACTTAAATCCAGCTTTCAAAGTAGTTTTGTTTAAATGTTTATATAACTTAACTATCAATTAGTTATCAAGTTTAATAAAAATTAAATTAATAAATTTAATGAAAATTAATTCATTCTTTTTAATTAACTTATTATGGAGTGAAAAAAAGTTACAAATATTAAAACTTAAATCCAAATTTTAGAGTAGTTTTGTTTAAATGTTTTAACCAGCTCTTAAAGGAGGAAAAAGATGATGCCCCCTTGTCTATGGATGCTGTGCCCACTGGATGAACCTCTTAGCAAAAGAAATCACTCTGCAAGAAATCATGAAGCACGTGGTAGAAATACAAAAGTATTTTCGTAACCATCACCTACCATCTGCCTGGCTAAATGAGTTACCACTGTTAAGCCTCAACTTCCGAATGACACTCGCTGGAATAGCCAGGTTACGTGCATCAACATTTAACACCTATCTTAGAAACAGGTCTGCGTATGTAAAAATTTGCGAAGAACGAGAAATTGAATCCAGAGTAGTGCAGCTTGTAAACAACTACAATTTGTACCAGCAAGTCAAAGAATTGCAAGTACAACTGAAGCCATTAGCAGATACCCTAAATATGGTACAAGGAGACGACGCAACACTGGTTGATGCCTGTCGAGCATGGCATTCCCTAGCAGAGGATTCTAGTCTTTCTCCACATCATGATGCTGTAATGAAACGCCTCTCTTCATTTCTTCAACCGTTTCACTATTTGGCGTACCTAACGCACCCAATATATAAAGGAGAAATCCTAAATGATGAGCAAAAGGAAATAGCTCGAAAATGGTTGCTTGAAATCCAACCAAATTCTCTTGAGCATTTAATTGCATTTGAAGCCGAATCTGCCTCCTATCCAGGTAGCTACTTTGCAGTTCAGAATATCCCAGCAAAAACATGGTGGAAAGGTCTAAAAAAAAGCAACATCTCTGCCGAATTTGTACAGCTGATGGTACAATTACATTCCAGCCCATGTAGCTCAGCGTCTATCAAGAGAATCTTCTCGAGTTTTGGACTCTATACATTCTAAACTCAGAAATAGACTTGGCGTCCAAAAAGCATCAAAACTGGTCTTTTGTTACTGCATGCTCCGCGGGAAAAACGATTTAGATTGGGACTAAATACCTTAAGTAACTGTTAACTTAAGATGGTTTATTTTATGTATGTAAGTCTACAAATAATACCAGGCAAATGCGCACTATGCAATTCTGCTTTCTAAAATTTATAAATTGTGATTAGGTTTACGTTTTAATATACTGTTATTTATAATTAATTTTTATTCTATAATGATAGTAGCTCATTCATTTATTTTATTTTCCACATGTAAGCATCTTGTAGTATCCCAATTGAAGGGCTCGGGAGTAAATAATGGTATCGGACAAATTCTAAAATCGGACTATTTCAAATCAAAATTTAAAGAAATCACTTGTAAAAGTTAATTAAGTTTACCTAAGACAAACAGCACTTAATTAATGTACCCACTTCATTTTTAAAATAAAAAAACCTGTTACAGTAATTTCTCGAAGCAATAAAGCCATATTCAAAAGCCATGTGTTTGATTTTTTAAAATGCTAGTTACCATTATTTACTCCCGAGCCCTTCAATTATGTTTAGGATTGCTTATTACACTTTATTTTAATAACCTAAAACTCCAAAAGTTTACTTCAGTGTCTGAAATCAGAAATTGTAAAATTCATTTGAAAATGTATTTTGATTATCAATATCAAATTTAAACATGTTTCGGACTGAAATTGAGGTTTTTGACAATTGTCAAAAAGGGTTTTTTGACACGACGGTAAAAGCCGGATAAAAACCTCCGACTGTCAAAAACTTGCCAACCCTGCTTGAAAGGGGAACATTACATTAAACAATTTAAGTCTGTAGAATGGTTCACAAAACAGAAGCAAAAAAGCTGTTTGAAAAGGTCAAAGAAATGACGGTTTTAGGGGGGGGGGGGGGGGTTCTCCAAGGACAGGATTTTTAAAACGGTGGGAAATTAATGAATTTATGTAGAGTGTTAATAGGTTTTTTTGAAATATTGCCTTTAAGTGTTAGACTTTGCGATTGGGACAGCCAGGGGACTGTGTTTTTAGCACTTAGATAATTTCTAGAAAAAAAATTGCTATCGCTCCAAATACAATTGGGCTGCAAAGTATTAATGCTTCACTTGAACTAAGAGCAATAATTACTTTATTACACTTTTTATATTTTTGAAATACTCGGTTCGGACAGCCAATTACGAGTTTTCAGAGAATCGCCCTAATGTAGAACTGACAGAGAGGTTCCAATAGAACTAAATAAATAAGAATTGCTAACATATCAAATGACTTGTTTTACTTAATTATACGATATCAAATAGCACCGACCTTGTTTCTTACCTTTCAGTCCTTTTTTAGGTAGTCTGGTTAAAGTTTTTTAAAAACTCTTTTTTATTTGACTTTTATATGTTAAAGGTTTTGCAATTTTGGCATATTTTTGTGTGTTTTCTTATGCCATGTGTAAAGCGTACTTTTAGAGTTTACAGTGTAATTTTTCAGAAATCTTTTACCATCAGGCTTTCAGGTTTTTCAATATTTTTTCTCATTTTCAGAGTATTGCATCATGCGAATCATATTGAACAATAATGCAAACGTATTTTCAAAACAAATGCACATTTTTTTTAACTACCCTTTTTTAATTTTTGTACTCACCACGTGGGGAATGGATATTTTTCGAGCTGGAAGGCGTTGAAACTTAAATTATTTGGAATTCTTGTTTGTGAAGCTCTTGAAAAAGATGTAGTTTTTTGCTTTGCTGACCTCTGATATATGCATATCAAGTTTCTAATAGTTAGGGCTTTTGGGGTTCTAAAAATCTTTTTCCATGATTAACCAATATGAAGGAAAATGCAAACATGTTGAGAATTTTAAATTTCAACAATGAGCCCATGCGTCAAAATTGATAGATAAATTTCGGTCTCAGCCATCCAATTGCTAATTTTCATTGCATGGCATTTCCCTGAATTTTTAGTTGTATAATGTTTGTAATTTTCAGTACCATGAATATTTTTTGTTAGCTCATCATTTTGTTTGATATATACATAATATCCAGCAAATGGTAGAATTCTGTCTTTGCACTGTGGCCTAGTTGCTTTTGCAGTTTTTACTTTTGCCAAAAGTACTTTTTGAATCTTATTTTGTTAAAATCAACTATTGATTTTGTATTTCTGAATAAAATATTTAATTTCTTTACCTTTAATAAGTAATAAAGTTCAACATTACTAAAGCATAAAATTGCAAAAACACTGAATACACATGCAACTACGTTTTCAAAATATGAAAAGTTTTCAGCCTCTGATGGCTAAGCAGCTGTCATAAGAAAAGCTGCTTGTATTAGAAGCTCAAAACATTTTCTTCACCGAAAAAGGTTTATCTTTCTACTCTGAATCATGTATATATGATGCTTGTACTCAAACACACGCATTATAAGTAACACTTCTATAATTTATATTTTCACTAACAAAATATATCCTACTCATAAAATAATACTAAATATTGAGTTTAGTCCTTTCAAATTTAAAGAATTTCGATGTTTTTATTTGAGTGAGGTTTTCAAAATTTGAAAGAAAATCCCTTTTAATGTTTGCAAGAAATGCAAATTTCATCATAACTAAAAAAAGAAAGAAATATAATGAAGATATAGCCTTCCGTTCTAACAATTTTTCAATAATAATAATTTCATTTTTGTAGTGAAACAGGGAAAAAGAACAAAATAATGAATTGAATAGTAAACTGTTTCGGCAAAAAAAGGATGATGAAAACAATTTTTTTGAATGTCTTGTAAAAACTTCGGAGGGGGGTTTGAACCCTGAAAACCCACCCTTAAATATGACAGTTACACTTAATAAACTAAACAATAACAGAATACCTTCAATGATTTCCAAAGCCTCTTCTTTGGTTCTTGTAATATTCTCTTCCCGCCATGAGGATGGACGTCTGGAATCCTTATGCTTGACTAGCAGATGGCTACAACGGACTTGGTCCACCGAATTTCCTCCGGCAGGGCCCGGCTCGGCCGGCTTGGTCGGTCGCTCCCATTGACTCTCTTTGGTATATATATTCAAGTAATAAGCCTGACCTAAAAATATTGTATATTATAGTCAACATTAAAGAGTAAAAATTATTTAAAATATTAGGTAAATTAGTAGCGTTCCTCGTGGCAGAATTTTCTTCTGCTTTCTGCGACAAACTGCAATACTAGAATATCCTTCAATAATAAATATTGAATATATAAGCAAACGTCTTATAGTAATTACAAGCTAATTATTTTCATAAATTTAACATCAATACTGCATAGCTTCATGGTTTTTAAAGCTAACTCCCAGTTATAGCAAAAATTACTTCACTTGATTTTTTACTGTCCAATTAAAAATATTCAATGATTTTTCATAAGAGATTATGGATATATTTCTACTCTTTCTTGATACTTTGATGCAGCTAGCCTTTTACTGTTTCAAACATTAAGTTCTAAAAATATTCTAATAGGAACAATAATAATAGGAATTAGGATTGTTTCCACAGAAAAACAATCTGTTAAAACTGTTCTTCAGAATGGTTATAATCCTGAATGTTTTATTTACTTATTCTTTCAGTCTTTCTTCCCAACCACAAAAATCTTTCTGCACAATGTCTCTCTGATTCTGCGACAATGTCGCCTTGTCGTCAATTTTCTGCCACGGGGGGTATTGTTGTAGCAAATACGCCCACAGCTTGGTCAATGACAAGCTTTGGTGCAATGTCTAATCTTAGGTAAAATCTTCCGCACATTACCGTATGCGTTAAGTCTTCTCTGATCTAACCAAAATAGGGATGTTAGGTAAGATAACAATAAGGGGAAGAATAATAAAAAGCATTTTGAGCCGTATCAAACAACATGAAACAATGCTAATATCAAATACATAGTTTAGTTGAGTATGTCAAAAGGATAAAGCAAATGCAAGTTTTAAATCGAAAACTTACGAAAGTTATCACTACTATCCACCCTTTTTTAAGTAGAACTGTTCGTGTGTGTCAGGCGTTGCTTTCATGGACAGACAGTATTTGCTTCAGTTCTGCCTTAAGGGTCATTTACACTATGTCCGAACGACACGTCCGTCACGAGTTTTCTTCCCCAGCGGACGGACGTACGTCCTCCAAATAGGGAGAGGCATTCATACTCTGCAGACGAACGACAAGCAAGGAGCCTTGAATCAAGATGGCGCTTGTACTCGCCTCTGATTGGTTGCTTGTTTGCTGGACGTACGACCGTCACGACAAATATCTACTTTCGCCGTACGGCGACGGTTCCCGATTGTGACGGCCTGCTGTCATGGCAACGTTGATCGAAAACTGGTTCCTGGGGAGAAAAATAGCGACGGACGTGTCGTTCGGACATAGTGTAAATAACCCTTTAGCCCTAGCTTATGGGCGGAAAATCATTGCATAGAAGTGTTGTGTTTAAAGTAGTTTTGTTTTAAATAAAATCAAATTTAAATAGTATTCTTTTAACAGAGGAATCCTATATTGAACCATATTCATTATTTTTAATAGCCATATCAGTAAAGAACTACAATTTTTGATTTAATTTTTGCTTTAATTTCTGACAAACAATCCAAATTTTTCAAGGCTTGAAAATTATAGTTTTGCTCTAAAAATTGAAATCACACGGAGTGGCAGGCAGAGAGGGATCTATGATTGGAGCAAACCAAATCTTTTTGACAAAATCTACAACACATTTGAAGGGTCAGGGGGAAAAACCACGGTAGTCCACTTTTTGTTGAATTTAAACTGATGCTACCACCTGTTAGAAAAATAAGTGTAATTTCGTTTAGTATATGCAATATTCGTGAAAAAACACTGTAGTCCATGTATTATTGTCATTTTAGAACAAGTATACTGGGGAAGTTTATGAGTGCGTAAAGCTTAAATTTCGTTTTTCTCAAAATGAATCAAATGTGACTACCGTGGTTTTTCCCCCTGACCCTTCATTTATATGAGAAAAAAATACTACACCGAACGACCTTGATATTTCTGATTTCTGGGGAGTAAAATAAATTCGAAATAACATGTTATCAAGGTTGAAAACAATTACTCTAACTCTTCCAATTAGTCATTTCATTAATGAGCATCCACTTAAATTTTAATGAGTTATTCTCAACATTGCAATATTACATTCGAAATTTATTTAGGTCCCCATTTTGATGTACTTGTGGGGTGAATTTGGGGCAGAGTAAAATAGTTAAGATAACTAGTGTTCACTCCAGAGGGGAAAAAAAAGGCAGGGCGCTGGTATCTGAAAGGGGCATTGTGAATTGCAAAAAGGGCACAACTTCAACGCACGCAAAACAAAAACATGATTTTTTTCCTTTTGTCAAAAATGGTAAACACCATAGAGAAAATGTGTTTTACAAAGGGGGTATATGCAGGGTTGGCAAGTTTTTGACAGTCGGAGGTTTTATCCGGTTTTAACCGTGGTTTTTACCGTCATGTCAAAAACCACTTTTTGACATGGTTTTTGACATAAGCGTCAAAAACCTAAATTTCTGTCCAAAACATGTTTAAATTTGATATTGAAAATCAAAATACATTTTCAAATGAATTTGACAATTTCTGATTTCAGACACTGAAGTAAACTTTTGGAGTTTTAGGTTATTAAAATAAAGTGTAATAAGCAATCCTAATCATAATTGAAGGGCTTGGGAGTAAATAATGGTAACTAGCTTTTTCAAAAATCAAACATATGGCTTTTGAATATGGCTTTATTGCTCCGAGGAATCACTGTAACAGATTTTTTTATTTTAAAAATGAAGTGGGTACATTAACCCCTTAACTGCCGCAGGCGTATATATATGCCTTGTTGAACAGGTGCATTAATTGCTCCAGGCGTATATATACGCCCTTCTGAATAGAGCCTCTTGACAAAATTGCGTTCTCTGACTACATCAGGTCAAGTTTTGTCAAAGTATCAGTTTGTAAGGGCATATTAGATACGCATGGAGCAATTAATGCATCGGTTGAGCAAGGCGTATATATACGCCCGCGGCAGTTAAGGGGTTAATTAAGTGCTGTGTGTCTTGGGTATACTTAATAAATTTTTACAAGTGATTTTTTTTTTAATTTTAATTTGAAATAATAAATTTTAACTGATAAATAAATAAATAAAATAGTTTGATCAAAAGTATTTAGCAGATTTGTACACTGAGTACTAATTAATTTCGTTTTGCTTTTACTCAAAATAAAAAAAAATCACTTTGATGTAAAGATTTTTAGATTAATCAAATAGCTAATTAATAGTTATTAAAACATTTAAACAAAACTTCTTTAAAAACTGGATGTAAGTTTTAATATTTGTAACCTTTTTTACGGCATAACAAGTTAATTTAAAAGAATGCGAATTAATTTTCATTAAATTTATTAATTTAATTTTTATTAAACTTGATTGATAAGATAACTAATTGATAGTTATTAAATCTTTTAAACAAAACTACTCTAAAATTTGGATTTAAGTTTTAATATTTAACTTTTTTTTCACTCCATAACAAGTTAATTCAAAAGAATATGAATTAATTTTCATTAAATTTATTAATTTTATTTTTATCAAGCTTGATTGATAAGATAACTAATTGATAGTTATAAAAACATTTAAACAAAACTACTTTAAAAGCTGGATTTGAGTTTTAATATTTAACTTTTTTCACGGCAAAACAAGTTAGTTTAAAAGAATGAGAAATAATTTTCATTAAATTTATTAATTTAATGTTTATTAAACTTGATTGATAAGATGCATAAATTTTATTTAATATTTTTCAGGATGAGAAACCTGATATGTTTATAAAAAATCTCAATAACCACTGTATTTGAGTTTTAGACAGGTTTTTGACGGGTTTTCGACGTGTCATGTCAAAAACTGGTTTTTGACGTCAAAAACCCAACCCTGGGTATATGTCATGGTTAAATATGCCATTGCTGGTTATTATTTTTTTGCCTCTGTGACTAAATTGAACGCGGCTCTATATTTTATCATCTGTGCTTGTTTCTTGCTCTTTTTTGCTGAATTTCTAAGAGTTGTTTGCAAACTTTTAAAAACAAAAAAATTCAGCATCTGAACAATGTACAAGGACAATGGGACAAGCTGCTTAAAAATAGGACTGGGGTGATTGTGAGTTGTAAAAAAATACTGAAAGTTTTAAAGAGAAAATGTGTGTGTGTGTGAGTGGGGAGGGGTGTTTTTTTTTTTAAACTAAAGCCCCTATTACTTAAGTACACCTAATTTTATAATTATACACATATAATAATTAATGAAGGGGTAGTCAGCGTCAAAAATGAGAAAAAGTCGATTTTCATATCTGATGCAAATCGATTGCATTTTTTTAAATGAAGGCATCAAAAATCAAAAAAAAAGATGCAAACAAAATAATTCGTTAAAGTAAAAAACAATTATAATGACGTCTTAACATTTTTATTCGATGAATATTATTAATAATTATCGGTATAATCATCAAAAATTCGAAAAAGCAAAAAAAATTCCAGAGGTGTGAAGATAAAAGCATGATTAAAAATATTTTATTTTCAGTATTTTCGAACATGAAAATACCAGAATCGATCATGAAAATACTGGAAATCCGGTAATATACCGGAACACAATCACCCCTGAAATGGGAGTCCAGTAAAAACCGGGACAAATTGCCACCTTGGACAAGATTCATATTGTTTCCGCTATGGCACATTAAAATTCAAGCGATTGATTTTTACAGCCATTTTGCCCCTGGTGACCTCACACTAAATACATCCAGGACAATGTTGAAAATTTATACGCTCTTAGAACATTCCAAAGTAGTTTCATTTCCAATGCATATCAGATTATTTAATAAGATCTGGAAAAATTGGTTAGTTGTTTTTTTTTTGTAAAAAATGTATCAGTTGACTTTTACTTCAATAGTTAAAGCTTCACACAGAATTTATCAAGTTCATTTATATTTTATTACTTCTGTGAAAATTAAACAACTGGTGATTTGGTTCAAACAGGGCTGTACGCTGAATTTCACAGGCCGACTACTGAGGGATTTTTTCGCACGAAAGATGACTTTGTTTTCAAAAAAATTAAAACTTGTTACTTTTTCCAAGTTGAATGAAATATCAGAAAATTAGTAAAGAGTTGTTATAAGATTTAGGAATTGTATTTATTGCCGAAAATCGGAACTGAAAATTTATCGCAATAAAGCGAATCATTGATGCTTTCACTCCATGAACCTGAAAATAAATTTAAATGTTATTACAGTATTTAATTCAGTTATAAGCAATAGGGTTTTTATTATGTTTTCTTCAAAAACTAACCGGTTGAACGACTCATTCTTTTCTCCCATCCCTTTGGAAACTCTTCATCAGACATTTTCACTTTTATTTAATTTATATTCCTTCAAAATATAACAATATTTACGATTAATTGTAGGAATTTGTAAGACAGAGAATTCGGATATCTGTTCGTTCCGTCAATCAATGTTGCCAGATTTTTTTAAGAACAGGCAGATCAAAACGCAGGAGATACGTCGATTACGGAGGAACAACGTACTTGTCAATGTCACTGGTTTAGAAAGGAGTCTGAAGTCAAAGGGCCGAATTCAAGTGAAACACCATTGCAGTCGCTTCGAGGCGATCGCATATTGCAACCGCTACTGTAAGTCGAAGTTTCACTTGAATCCAAATTTTGGAATTTGCGATTGCATTGGTGAGTTGCGATCGTCCGTGTTTCACTTGAATTCCTGCCAAAGAATACGCCGTAGCGACGGCCGTGGGAAAAAATTATCGTTTCTAATCCGCATTTTCCCTTGACCTCCTGCACTAAAGAAGGAAAAAACATTCAATACTTTTCACAATTTCCCTTCGGTTTGCAAACTTTAGGCTGTTTACATGGCAGGGTTACATCGCAACTCACCAATGCAATCGCAAATTCCTAAGTTTGGATTCAAGTGAAACGTTACAATCGCTACGAGATGCGATTCTAATGTAATTCGATTTCCAATAGCGATAGTAATTTTCGTCTATTGCGATCGCCTCGAAGCGATTGCAATGGTGTTTCACTTGAATTCGACCCTAAAACAAGATCTTGAAAAAACACACACAATGTCAAAAATACGCAAGCTATTTTCTGTGATGAATCTAAAAGGATATACAGTCAAACCTGTCTATCTCGAATTTCACGGGAGAGAAGAAAAATTCGAGATACGGAGGTTTCGATATACAGAGGTTTTGATAAATTTACAAAAATAAGCGATTGGAACAAAGTCGAATACTTAATAGATTGTTTTGCACTGACATTGTTGAATATTTTACTGTGCGACATGTAAGACTACCACGTTTTACTAATTGTGATGACTATATCGATAGCAAGTTAATGCATACCTTTAAGTATGAACATAGCCTTTGAATGAATGTGCAAAAGATGATTTTTGTCTCCAAATTATACCATTTATAAAGGTGGCTAGAGCTGAAATTCAAAAATAAGAGTCGTCGAAATTCGAGATAGAGAGGTTTTCGAAAAAAGTCATTCGAGATAAACATGAGAAAAAACATTAAATTTATGCTTCAAAAGCAGGGAAATCGAAAAATTTCGACATAAAGAGGTTTTCGAGATAGGCAGGTTCGAGATAAACAGGTTTGACTGTATTTCCTTTAGAATCGGTCATTGCAGGAACAATCCTGTCAGATAAGCAAGATCGATGAAATTCTTTTCTTACTGTTAGGCCTATTTCATCGTAAATTCCTTCACTTAAAATAACATATTTCTCATCAAATTCCGAAAAGTCATTTCGATCCCACGTTCAACCATGGCAGTACAGGAACAATAATTGTCTTCAAGGTTAAGAATGGTATAATTTTGTGCCAAAATATAGGAGCAAATGCAGGATTTTTCCTGCATTGACCGGCGCAATACTCTGCTGTTGTGTCGTCCGCCATGTTGTTTCTTCCCGAATGGCACAAGTGCTGTCCAGACCACAGCTTCCCGGGCTCGGCCCGGGAAGTTATTTATGACGTCACGGCTTAAACGCCCGGGCGAATACTCTGAACGCAGCCTTTGTTTTGCAGCTTTGGGCTACGTTCGGAAAAGCACCGCGGTCGCACCGGTGCACTTCCATTTCGAAGTTAATATGACGAAGATAGACATTTTACAAATCTTCAAGAACTTAAAATGGATATGAAAAAGGGTGGGAACATTATTTTAAATGATGAATACTTGTTGTTTCTTAATCTTTGTAAAGAGTCTGGAAATATTGCTTTACACTATGCTTTTTATGTAGATGAAACTTTGTTACATTATCATTTCAAAATAATATTTTAAAGACATTTCGTTGGTTGGTTGGTTTGGTTCGATTTATTGGCGAAAGAGCCTATACAGGCTATAGGGTATACCGACCAGTGAATGACCACCGCGTCATTTTTGTTAAAAAACAAGGTTTTAAAAGCTTTTTCTTTTAGACCGAGTGGCAACAACAATTTTCTACCGTGAAATTCCAAGCTATTTGACACCTGATTGGTTACATAGGTCATATTCTTTATTGTTGAAAAAATTGATAGAATGTTCACTCTCGCGTAGAGCTCTTTTTTGCTTTTTAAATAATAAGATGAGTTTTGAGTACACAACTATTATGATTGTTGGTTGGTTGGTTGGTTATATTGTGTTTATTGGCGCAAGAGCCTTATTAGGCTATACTGCGCCAAACAATGATTTATTTAAAAAATGAATAGATGTCAGAACTAAAATAATTTAAAATACAATAGAGATAAAACTTCTAAAATTTTAAAAACACTTCGGAACAAGACACGAACAAAGTTTAAAATTTTAAATAGTGGGATGGAAGCAAACTCTGCAAGCGATACATTAATGAAGTTTAAAATTCTAACTAATCAAGAGTTAGAAAGGACTAAAATTGTTAGGTAAAATCAGGAACATAATGTAAACCAAAGACAAAACACTCAAGACAAAGATAAAACCACTAAATCAGAGATATAAAACCGATTTCATTTAAATAGGGAAACAAATTAGGATGGGGTATATCCCCAAGCAAATCCGTCAAAGATGGATAAAAATTATTAAAATGTTTAAAACGTATACGATTAAAATTTGGGCAGTTACATAAAATGTGGAACACTGACTGATTTTCATTGCAGTTAATACATATAGGCGCTGGTTCGCCGCAAAGTAGGTATTTGTGTGTAAACCTTGTATGGCCAATGCGAAGACGGGCTATGACGACCTGTTTCCTTCGCGTAATATTAAAGGATTTGAAACCTTTCGTGAAGGGCTGGATAGAGTGCAATTTGTTTTGCACCTCTCCATCCAGTCACGCTGCCAAGAGTTGTATATACTGCCCGTAATGGAATTTTTTATATCTTCGTAAGGAACAAGGTCTTCGCAATGGGCACTTGCGGCCTTAGCAGCTGTATCGGCTGCCTCATTTCCAGCAATGCCTACATGACTAGGTATCCAACAGAAGAAAATTTCGAAGTTATTTTGTTTTAGCCTATGGTATGATTGAAAAGATTGGATCACAAAAGGGTGGCTATTGTTGTTACAGTTTGAAAGGGCATCCAACGAACTTTTCGAGTCTGTGTAAAGAATCCACTTTTTTTTATTTGATTGGGCTATTGTTTGGAGAGAGGTGGCGATGGCTTTGCTTTCAGAAGTGAAGATTGAGCAAGAATTAGGTAGTTGTTGTGAGACAGTATTACCATCAATTACTGCTGCGAAGCCAACGTGATCATTTGTCTTAGATCCGTCGGTAAAGATTTCGTAATATGAAGAATATTTTTGTTTTACCTCATAGTAGATCTGTTGGTATACCAAGTCTGCAGTAGTATCTTTTTGAAAGTTACAGAAATCATAAAGAAAAGAAATGTTATTTTTGTTCCAAGGTTCAATAGGTTCTGCTGTATCGGGTAAATCAAAATCAGAAAGATGTAGGGCGTTGATCGCCTGTCTCATTCGAATCCCAAACGTAGGGATGACCGAAGGACGGCGCAGAAATATGTCAGTGTATGATGGATGGAATATATGTAAATGCAAAGGGTGGTTATGGTTTGGTTTGATTTTAAAATAAAAACTTAGAGATAGCTTTAGACGTCTATAGTGCAAAGAAGGTTCATGTGCTAAGATATGTAAGCTTTGAATAGGCGAGGTTCTGAATGCCCCTGTGCAGATGCGCAGTGCGAGATTATGTATTGGAGCAAGGATCTTTAAGTAACTGTTAGCTGCAGAGCCATAGATTTGACAACCGTAATCAATTTTTGAGCGTATCAGAGCCCTGTAAATTCTTAGCATGGACTCTGTATCGGCACCCCAAGAAGTGTTTGCTAGGACTTTAAGAATATTCAGTTTCAATGAGCATTTTTTTCTTAACTCTCGTATGTGTGGCAAAAATTTTAGTTTATTGTCGAGTATGATTCCTAGAAATTTTCCTTCAGTTTTTACAGATATTGGTTGGTTGTTAATAAGAAGTTCCGGATCAGGATGAAGACCTCTTTTACGGCAGAAATGGATACAGAAAGTTTTTTGGGGGAGAATGTAAAACCGTTCTCCTCCGCCCATTGAGAGACTTTATTGATAGCTATTTGAAGCTGTCTTTCAATGATACTCATGTTCGATGACGAAAAAGATATTTGGAAATCATCAACGAACATAGTACCTTTGACAGCGGGGGTAATTGTTCGTGTAAGCTGTTGATTGCTATAATGAAAAGAGTAACGCTCAACACACTTCCTTGGGGTACACCTTCTTCTTGGATGAAGGTATCCGACAAGACAGATTTGACTCGTACACGAAAAGATCGAAGTTTAAGAAAATTGGAGATAAAGATTGGTAGGTTACCTCGCAACCCATACTCGTGCAGAGTTTTGAGGGTCCCATATCTCCAGGTACGGTCATATGCCTTTTCAATGTCGAAGAATACGCTCACGAGATGTTTTCGTTTAAGAAATGCTTCTCTAATTGATGTTTCAAGAAGCAGCAAGTTGTCAATCGTGCTCCTGCCACGCCTGAAACCACTTTGATAAGACGATAGTAAATGATTGGACTCTAAAATGAAAATTAGTCTGGCGTTGACCATTCGCTCCATTAATTTACAGAGGCAACTTGTTAGAGCTATAGGTCTATAGCTTTCGGGTTGATTGGGTGGTTTGCTCGGTTTCAGCAATGGTATTATTGTTGCTTGAGTCCAGATTGTTGGAAAACTATGTTCATTCCAAATTCTATTAAAAAGATGTAGTATATTAGCTAAAGAAGTTTTACTTAAATTTTTCAACATACTGTTATGTATTTTGTCCGGCCCAGGTGAAGTATTGCGAGTTTTTTCCAAAGCTGTAACAAGTTCTTTAAAAGTAAAATTATGATTATATGTATTTAAAATATTCGAGTTAAAATTAAGGATTTTACGTTCCTTAAGGGATTTAAGAGCTAAAAATTTTGAGCTATAATTGACTGCGCTGGAGACTTCTGCCAAATGAGTCCCCAAGCAGTCGGCCACCTCTTTAAGGTCAGATATTATTTGACCATTTTTCTCAAGTATGGGAGCACAAGAAGTTTGATAATTACCAACGATTTTTTTAATTTTGCCCCAAACGGTCTTGGATGGGGTGGACGTCGTGATTGTGCTGACATATGTTTGCCACGAGTCCCGCTGGCTTTTTCGCCGAATCCTCCGAGCTTCAGCACGAGCTCTCTTTAGTGCCACAAGATTTTGCGTGGACGGATAGCGACGAAAAGTGCTCCATGCTTTCTTTTGTCTTTTATAAGCTGCCTGACAATCAGAATTCCACCAAGGTTTAGGAAACTTAATCCGGCCCTTAGTGGTTCTTGGTATAGCAGCGTTCGCTGCATTCAAAATAGTGTCGGTTACTCGTCTTACCGCTTCATCGATGTCAGTATCATTCACAACTTCGAATGTTATTTCTGCCAGCTGGGTAAATGTTGCCCAATCGGCTCGATCAAGGCGGAAACGGGATTGCTGCTGCTGTTGATAGCTGCAGCGTCCAGTAAATGTTATCTTGATCGGAGAGTGGCCACTGGTGTAGAGACCACCCTCAACATGGAAATCCCACATTGGCAGAACAGAAGGTGAGCACACTGCAAGATCGATGGCATGGTAAGTCTGCGTCGGAAGGTGGAAATAAGTGTTTTCACCATTGTTCGGTACGCATAGATCATTGTCATTTAAAGAGTCTTCTATTATCAATCCTCTACTGTTGGTGTCTAGACTCCCCCAGAGAGGATTGTGGCCATTGAAATCCCCCAAGATGAGAAATGGGGGTGGGAGTTGATCTATCAATGTCTGCAGTTCCACGCTTCTCAAGTCATAAGAAGGTGGAATATACACAGAGCAAACTGTGATGAGCGAGTGAAGGTGAACACGCGCAGCCACTGCCTGCAGGGACGTGTTGATGTTGAGCTGGCTAGATGCGTAATCAGTGGAGATTAGCATCGCCACTCCTCCACAACGACGGTCACCTGACAAGCAGTCCTTGCGGTGTATATCAAAACCTTTCAACCTCGGTCTATCAACAGGCGACAAGAAAGTTTCTTGCAGACAAAAAATGGCCGGTTGGTGTGTTTCGACAAGATCTTTGACGTCCGTGACATTATGCGAGTAACTCTGACAATTCCACGAAAGGATGCACAGGGCCATGAAGGAAAAGGAAGAGAAAAAAGGCCAAAGGAAAGAGAAGCAGCTCATTTGGCAGAGACGTCCGTCCATCCTTCATCTTCGGATGGCGGGAGTTCTTCAAATTCTACATCTTCAACCTCCCCATGAGAAGGAGCAAATTCCTCCCTAAGAGATTTTGTCAGTGTATTTTTCTTGCCAGAATACAAGAAATCCTCTTTTTTAAATTGAAAAATTTGAGGGGGCCTTTGTTTAGAGGGAACCCCCAATTTAGCGCGCATTTGAATAAGTTTCTTTTTTGCTGCAGTTTGTTTCGTTTTTTTAAGATTTGCAGGGTTTGCAGTTTGAATTTCATCAGTATTATTTTTAACAACTTGTGCTTGTGTGTTTAAATTTATTTGCTTTGAAGAAGCATTAGAGCTATTATTTTGTTTAATTGGCGACTTGGTTGTGTTAAGTGTTTTAGATTTGGCAGCAGTATCATTTTGGCTAATTGTTTGTGTGCTAGCAGATTTTAATACTTTTTTAACTGATGCAGCATATGAAAGACCTGCAGTAGGAGTTCGAGATTCGACTATTTTTCTGGCGTCTGGATATGATAACTTTTGAGTTGTTTTGATGGTTTGTATTTCTTTTTCTGTGATCCACTTAGTGCATTTTCGAGAATATGAGGGATGATCTGCTTTACAGTTTACACATTTAAATTCTTTTGTACATTCGTTACTGTCATAGCCGGGTTCCGCACATCTGGCACAAGTGCTGGTTCCACGGCAAGAAATTTTCGAATGGCCAAATCGCTGACATTTAAAGCATCGTAATGGATTGGGGATATATGGTCTGATCGGACAAGAGAGATAACCTGCTTTGACGCGTGGAGGAAGGTCAGGCTTACTGAAAGTCAATATGACGTGTTTAGTTGGCGCCATCTCGCCATCACGTTTGATAGTGATCCTCTTAACACCTGTAACGTATTGATCTTTCAGTTCCTCCAGGATTTCCTGCTCAGATGTATACAGGAGGTCAGGTTCCGAAATAACTCCTCTTGAAAAATTTAAGAATGAATGTGGTGTGACTGTTACAAGAAAAGAGCCAATTTGTTTTATGGATAGTATAGATTTAATTTGCTTTGTATCTTTAATTTCTACTAAGAGATCACCATTTTTTAGTTTTTTAACAGAATGAAACTCGCCTATTAAATTTACCAATGCTTTATTAATTAGAAAAGGAGAAACTTTGATGAAATTATAATTCGGATCATTACGCTTAATAATAAAAAATTTAGCTGCACTAGACGTATTCATCTGACGCTCCCCACTAGGGGGAGAAGAGTTTTTGTTTTGTGTATCCATGAACGGACCGGAGAACTGGGGGGAAAAGTGGGGTCGAGCCCTGCGTAGCCCCCCTACACAGGGGTAAGGCTGCATACGACAGGGTTCGCCAGCTAGCCTGAAGCCTCCCGTACGAGATACCGCTTGGCCCCGGTACCACGCAGCCATCGGCACGGTTGCCACACCTTGGCTTGGGCTTGTTCCGAAATTTGGTAAGTGTGATGAGGGAAGGAAGGAGAAACAAATCCCTTCCCGCCGATATTCTGTTTGAGCAACTGGGGGTCACGACTCCGCCCAAGAGCTCGCCCCGAACTCACCACACCGCAAGCCCCCCCACCACGACAAGGTAAACGGACAACGGGGGGGCTATTATGATTGATGTTAATTATTTTTATTCTTCTTATTTTTCTATTCAACGAAAATAAAATTAAGCACGTATATTCAGGCTATAATTTCATTAGTTTTAATTTTCGTGGAATGGGTAGATTTAGATTTTGAGAGGTGGTTCAGTAACTGGATAGAAAAAATGGTGAAAATCCAGTGAATGAACACATGTTCGAATTTTCGAAAAATCAAAGAACGTTGGTTTTTATTTACACTTTTAGTTACCTTGCATAGTGATCTGTCAGTATTTGTACAAAATTCCTTCTATCCAGTTGCTGAACGCATATGTCTATTTAATACTATTTGTATTTTTATGCTGTTTCTAGTGAATTAAAGATTTGCTTAATCCATTTGCACCAGTTTGAATATGTAAAAGTTGGTGTCGATTGCAAAAATTTTTCAAAAATGAATTCTTTCAAAATAATTTTGTCAAGAGTCCTGAAAATGTCATGCACAAAAAATTTATATTTTGACTATTTCAGTGGAGTTCTTCTACATAAAAAATAATTTGAGAAATTAAATTTAGTAGTTTTAAACAATTGTTGAAATAGCTATGACTGCACTTGAGATGGTCCCTAAGTAAAGCCACACATCAGTTGTTGCACGGATTAAATGAAGCTGTTTTTTTTTTCATTTCTTTGTTTTGATTTATTTACTTATTTATTATTTTCTATTGTGTGTAAATACGTAATAAAAATTAGATATTTATATGTTCGATTAAATGCTTTGATTTCGAATTTTTTCTGGATTTACACGTTTTGAGGTGGGCTGAATTTTTTGAAGTTTTTTTGAAAAATAGTCTACGTGTATGAAAGTGGTATTTTAAGGACACTATAGCTGAAAACGTGTTGCAGGAATTTGAACGAAATTTGGTGCACGTATAATATCGCAATGTGAATTAGTGCTTATTAGTTTTTTCAGCAATTATGCAACGGAAGTGTGGCAAGTTACCCATTTTTAGGTTATGCGTGACTGCTGTTTCTTAAGAAGAAATGTGGGGATCTGAGGTTAACAAGTGCTGATTTTGTTTTTGAGCTGACTGCTCAAAGACGCGGGGGGAGAGTAATAGGACTTTTTCAATAACAGTTCGAGTTTCATCTAATTCGCAAAAAGAACTGCATGGATTTAGAAAAAAAATTGGTATGCAAGTAAATTTCTGAAGGTAGAAGTGCTGAAGTAATTTTGGAGCAAATTCATTCAAGGAGGTGGTCAAACTTACTGTTATATGGGTGATTCTACGCTATTTGAATTCAGACGGCCAATGGAAAAACTTCATGTTAAACTGATTTTATTAATGTTTTTGTATGCTTAAGCCTTACAGACTATTATCTTTTATATGGACCACCTAATTAATTCACTACAATTATTTTATTTTAGCATTTATAGCTGAAAATAGTCCTAAATGTATACTCCCCTGGCCTGTTCAAATACTAGTTTTTATACAAACATGTTCGACGTTCAATTTTTGCTAACTTGGCATAACTTTTTTTGCCATAATCATACACTTACATTAATAGAGAAACATATTTCATCAGTAAACATTGAAAAAATATTTATTATTATTGTTAAAAAATACACTTTTCAACGGGCCATATCAACAGTGTCATCCTCACCTGGCGAACTTCAAAGACTGAAATTTCGCATAAAAAATGCATAAGGATGATGTTGATTGCGAATAACCAGTGTAATACTGAGTAAAGTTAAAAGCAAGCTAAGAGTTTTT